>SNQJ01S0069963.1:28060-50425 GCA_010110895.2 Picea sitchensis | reverse complement strand
TATGTTTCTCCTTCAGCAGATTGTCCCTCATGGAGCATTTTGGAATACACAGTCGATTACCTCTGAACAGTAATCCTTCCTGGATCATATACTCTATCCATGGGCTTCTGTCTCCGAGGATTGGATTCTCAACCGCTTCATATGCCTCTTTAAAATCTTGATCATTAGCGTACATGTTCCTGAGATCATCAAAACCCAATGTTTTGACTCTGAACTCCTGCAACAACAAACATTTCCTGCTCAAAGAATCAACAACTTTGTTAGCAGTACCAGAAATATGTTTTATCACAAAAGTAAAATTCTTCATATACTCAACCCATTTGGCATGTTTCTGATTCAACTTTTCCTGTTGAGTCACAAACTGCAGTGCATGATTGTCACTGTACAAGAAAAACTCTTTGGGAATCAAATAATGCCTCCATTTATTTAATGCCTGTATAATAGCATAAAACTCCTTATCATAAGTGGAGTATTTCACTTTCGTTTCATTCAGCGTCTCACTGAAATACGCTATCGACCTGTCTTCCTGACTTAAGACTGCGTCGATTTCAAATCTGCTTGCATCGCAGTTCACTTGAAATGTCTTTTGGAAATTCGGCAACACCAGAATTGGTTGTTCCGTGATCTTCCTCTTCAACAGATTGAATCTCTTCTCAACCTCTTCTGTCCAGTGAAAATATTTGTGTCCTTTCTTCACTTTATCCATCATCGGTGCACTAATTCCACTGAAATTCCTGATGAACTTCCGGTAGAAACTAGCTAATCCGTGAAAACTTATCACCTCGAAAATATTTCTCGGTGATGGCCAATTCTTGATCACTTATACCTTATTTGGATCCATCCTCAACTCATTTTCCAAAATAACAAACCCCAAGTAAATGAGCTCTATCTTCATGAATGATGATTTATTCATGTTTATCACCAGCTTCTCCTGCTGCAATTTCTGCATCACTATAGCCAAATGCTTCATACGCTCCGCTGCTATTTTACTGAAAACCAGTAAGTCATCGAAATACACAATGAAAAACTTCCCGATGAACTCCTTCAGGACTTCATTCATCAATCTCATGAAGGTACTTGGTGCATTTGTTAAGACAAATGAATGTATTAAATAAAGTCCTGACTCCGATTAACACGAGCGAAATAAGTCACTGGTAGCGAACGCCACGTGTTTTTACCAGGTAATAGGGTCGTACAGTCTATCTCTATCCCAAGTCATTTTTGGTTCCTTGGGTCCTAGTCACACCTATGAGTCATATTTTCCATGTTAGTACTGTCCGGTAAGATTGATCGACGTCAGATCTTTTGTAGGAGGATATCAATGAAATTTTTCATAGCACAATCTTGACCCCTGATCCACCAACTAAAAGAGTGGAATGATGGGACGTTTGCGGCATTAGATATGATAAAATTTTGGACATTTAAAGAACTAGTTAATGATCGATCTTGCATTATTTTGTACCCCATGCGTCGATTAGACAACAACATTTTTAAATCTCCAATAGACCACATTACCACTCGTGCCTCCACCATCAACCCGCAATGAATTTTAGTTTAAACTCCTTTGAATATTCGGAGACAGATTTATTGAAATTCCATGCATAACCTGAATTGAATGGTTGATGAGACACGGTAAGATATTCCCTGTTTAAATCTATAGAACCGTTGTGAACAAATTCATTCTACATGTAAGTGAATTCCAGAGCATCTAATGGAGAAGAGTGAGAAAATAGAGACTGTATTGATCCTCTTGATTATCAAAACTAGGTTTAACAAGATTCATAGGTATGTATCCAAGCCTGTCAATTCATTGGTTATAATTTATATATGCTCATTTGTTTTCTTCCACAGTCTCTAAACTATTCTCTATTTGCAAGAACAATGTCGCCAAGAAATACAACAACCAAATTCTCCCCGAGAGCACCAAAGATGAAAGAACTAGAGATAGGAGAAGGTTCTTCTCCGGGGACCGTGAGGCAATTGGAGTATTCCCCTAGGGTGGAGCCTTCCATCAAAATAGAAACAAAGAAATCTTTCATCAAGCCTCTAGCCTTTGGCAATACATATGCAAACATCGAATCCAAGGTAGCTCTGCCACAATGGGGGGACCTCTTCCATAGAATTAGCCAAGAAGAATTCCTAAAGTATAACCCACACAGCGACCCGGACGTAAGGGCACTTGATGACCAGGTGTTCCCCAACATATGAAGGTCTTATTTACACATGGTGGCGAGAAAAACCCCTTTTTTCCCCTACATATAGGACCTAAAGTGGCTCATCAACCACACGAATGGGAAAAAATGCTTGATCAACGATGAGAATGGTGAGTATGTTAGAGTTTTCCTCCCAATAGAAGTCCAAAAGTATTTTTAGGTCAGAGACACAAAGAAGCGGCTCAACACGTAATTCGTGGTAAATTTTTATGAGTTCCATCACACTAGCCAGTTGATGGAATCATGGTGGAAAGAGGATAAGAAATTCACTAACCAGAGTAATGGCTGGTATGGAATGATTAATCTAAGGGAGCCATACATCTATTTGATGGATCTCATCTGTCGACTATATAGAGAAAAATATTTCTCCAAGTTGTCAGAATCATGGATGCCTTCGACATACACAGTTGCAATCATCAGGATCATATTAAACTAGGGAGAGATAATATCCAAACAATTAAGCATATGTGTACAATAGGCTCAGACATCGAAGGAAGGAGAGGCACCAACTTTATACATGGCCTCGTACCTACTTGATGTCATGTGATAAAGGAACATCTTCATGGGCATGAATCTGAGTTGGCATGTTTCATAGCTCCTGGTCCAAGTCTACTTTAGCATGCTATGGGAGAACAGGTACAAGAAATATTACGCACTCATCTGCGATGAATTCATCGATCGCATTTATTTTATTCTTTTTAAGAAGGAATTCCCAAGGATATCGGTGGAAGCCAAGGAAATGATATCCAAGGTAGTCCATTGGTACTTCGACGATCGCTCAACCTACATCAGGGTGTTCGGGGCCACCGAAGCACCACATCTCCCACCAACTCATGTCCCAGACCGACTCGTCGTGGGAGAATTTTTTTATCAGACCATCTTGCAGGGCTATAATTCCACATTTGTCAAAGACAAGAAACATGATTTCATACCCTACGGTTTCCATATGGGGTTCTATCTGGTAAAGTATACTTCTCAAGCCAAACAAGAATAGATAAGCCAACTTGAATTCAAGATCTTGACAGGCTGATTCTGCAAGCATGACCCTAAAGGCCTGGTCCTCAAACATGCTTCACAAGTATCATCCTATTGGTCGTATGATCTCGATACGTTTGAGGACAAAGTCTTCATAGAGGATGCCCAGGACTGGGAGGAGGTGGTCCAGAGGATGGCCAACCCAAACATGACCAGGTTCAAGGTAATGAGAGTGGATGAACAGGTGGAAACAATAGAGCAATCCGCTCAAGAGGCCCTCAGAGCCATGGAATAAATTAGAGTGGTAGAGACAACAAAGGCATAGAGAAGGGGATTTTTCTTGACAACAAAGGAACAAAATATTGGAAGATTGGTTGTTGTCATTGATTTCAACCCTAGTCATTGGTTTTGGACCACAGAAGGTATTTGTACATGAAGG
The DNA here is from genome assembly GCA_010110895.2 of Picea sitchensis. Lineage (NCBI taxonomy): Eukaryota > Viridiplantae > Streptophyta > Pinopsida > Pinales > Pinaceae > Picea > Picea sitchensis. Next base: position 46,798 of record SNQJ01S0069963.1, on the reverse strand, counting down.
ACAATGTACATGCAGAAAAAAAACCCATGGATGGATTGTATACATCATGTTGTTTCCGGTGGTAGGTTCCATGTCACATGGATCCTCATGGTTGAGGAGAAATGAATTTTTGAATATGACAAAGTGAATTGAAGAAGCAAGTACATGTAGGCCTTGAAGCTAATTAAAGAAAAGAATTACAAAATAAGAAAGTGTCATGTTGGCCCTAATGTTAAAAGGAAGTGACATAAATGGTATAAATACATATCATTATACATTCATTTTATACACAAGTCGAATTTAAGAGGAAATCAGAAGTAAAGAAGGTCGGATTTCAAGGGAGGATGAAGTCTTTTGGTGATGTGTTCTAAGTATCAACAATTGATATTAGAGTAGGTTTCCTTCAGAACAATTTAACCACTGGAAGGAGAATCATGAGCAGAGATGGATGCCCATGAGCACATTTCAAATGGGATACAAAGATTTGATGGAAGAAATTATGCATATTGGAGTGATAGAGTGAAAACTTACCTAACATATTTGGGATTAGACATTTGGTACTCAGTTGTAAATGGCTATGTAATCCCAAATAATGCTCCAACCGATCAAAATGAGAAGAAGCTTATGAGTTGTAATTCAAAATCCAGACATGTTGTTCTAGGATCATGGGCACCAACCATTGCTAGCAAAGTGATGGGCTGCAACACTGCTAAACAGGTATGGGACAAACTCAAGAGTATCTACGAAGGTGATCCAAAAGTTAAGCAGGTCAAGATTCAACAACATAGAGAAGAATTTGAAAAATTGAAGATCAATGAAAAGGAAGATATTGCAACATATTTTCTTAGAGTTGATGAAGTTGTTAATGCTATTAGAGGATTAGGTGAAGATCTCAATGAATTCTTGGTTGTACAAAAAGTGTTTAGATAACTTCTCTTGAAGTATGATGCTAAGGTCTCCTCCATTGAAGAAACTAGGGACTTAACCAAAATGAAAATGGATGAATTACATGGGTCTCTTATAGCATATGAAATGAGAACAGGTACAGAAAGTGACCAGCCAAACAATGAAGAAGCCTTTAAATCCATAAAGAAGATAAAAGACAAGGATAATGACCGTGATGAAGAAATACAAAATTTCGTAAGAAGGTTCCAGAAGGGAAGTGGAAGATACAAAGGTAAGTCTCCTCTCAAATGATTTGACTGTGGTAGAATATGACATATTGTTGAAAACTTCTACTATAAAAAGTGAAGTCTCAACAACAAAAAGAGATTCTACTCCAAGGATGATAACATCTCCTCGGATGAGAGTGATGAAGAAGATAATGATGGAGAAAAAGTCCTCTTCATAACCCAAGAAACCCAGGATGATGATCACAAGAATTCTAAACAAGAAGAAATCATTTCTAAAGAATATTCAGATGAAGAAACCAACCTTGATTCCTTTTGGGGATACAAAGACAATGCAGAGAGTGAAGAAGAAGATGAGAATATTGAAAAGTTGAATCATGTTGAAACTGAAAATAACAATCTTAGAAACACAAACATAATAGTAAAAGGTGAATTGAGTAGTTGTGAAGAAGAGAATTACAAGCTTGAAAATACCATTGATAGCTTGAAGGAACAATTAGAAGATTATGAGAAATTGAAAGCAGAATTGGATCACACAAAAGGGGAGCTACTATTGACAATAGAAAAGTTGAAGAAGTTCGAAAAAATCACTTAAACATTAGATGAGATCCTTAGAAATCAAAGATCTCCAAATGACAAGATAGGACTAGGATACAATGACAGTTTGAAGACAAAAAAACAAGAGAAGGAATATGAAAATGATGAAACCAACACTCCAGAACAAGTTGAACAACAAGATAGAAGACTATAATTTAGAAGGGATGAGACATCAAGAAGATCCTCTCCCATCAGGTATGAAAGAAATCATTATGAAGGAAACTACAAAAGAATAGATCGTGAACCCAGATGGACCACACCACAAAGAAGATCACTTACTCCCAGGTATCAAAATTTCTTTCTTGGACGTTGTTATACTTGTGGAAATTTTGGACACAAGGCAATCAATTGTAGAATCAATGAAAGGAATAACTATGAAAGCTACATGAATGGTGAAAATAGTATATATAGAAATGATAATAGACCTATCAAAAAAAATTATAATTAATTTGACCCATTAATGGATCAAAATATTGTATGTTACAAGTGCAATAATCTTGGTCACAAAGCACGAGATTGTAGAGAGATGAAGGAAGATAATCGTATGGAAAATGTTTGTATACCAACTACAACATGGAAAAGGAAAGAAATTCCACAAAATAAAAACTGTCAAATAACATTGGTCGCTAAATAATGAAAAGAAGAAGATGAATGTTTCATAGACAGTGGGTGCTCATCTCATATGACCGAAGATTAAAGAAAAATTTTCATCTTGAAGAAAAAGTGTGGAAATGTTGCATTTGGAGATGACTCATCTACCAAAATACATGGAAAAGGAATTGTAAAGCTTGGAAGTGAAAACATAAAATCAGGAAAAGTCCTATTGGTTGAAGATCTAAATCATAATCTCCTCAGTGTAAGAAAAATATGTGATCAAGGATACACTCTTACATTTGACTCTCAAAAATGTAAAATCAGATAAAATAACTCAGGAAGATTGGTTTCAATTGCAACAAGAAGGCCAAAAAACATATACATCCTAGACATGAACAAGAGATAGAATACATAAGACACACAAAAGGATTCCAAGGAAGAAAAAGTCCCAAAGACCAAAAATAAGGATGAAGTATTATTGAGTGCCACATCTTCAAAGGGAGCAGCCCCAAAGAAGAGAGTTACCTTTTTCCATTAAACTCGGGGGGAGAAGTGCTACCCTTTTCCATTGATGTCAAAGGGGGAGATAAATTGGGATCATGATGATAGGGGGAGCATGAGTGTTTCCATCAATGACAAAGGGGGAGATTGTTGAAATATTGGTTGTTGTCATTGATGTCAACCCTAGTCATTGGTTTTGGACCGCAAGATTGATGAAGGTATTTGGACATGAAGGACAATGTATATGCAAAAACAAAACCCATCGATGGATAGTATACATCATGTTGTTTCCGGTGGCAGGTGGTACGTCATGTGGATCCTCCTGGTTGAGGAGAAATGAATTTTTGAAGATGACAAAGTGAATTGAAGAAGGAAGTACATGTAGGCCCTGAAGATAATTAAAGAAAAGAATTACAAAATAATAAAGTGTCAGGTCGACCCTAATGTTAAAAGGAAGTGACATAAATGGTATAAATATATATCATTATACATTCATTTGATACACAAGTTGAATTCCAGAGGAAATCAGAAGTAAATAAGGTCGTATTTCAAGGGAGGATGAAGTATTTTGGTGATGTGTTCAAAGTATCAACACAGACAAGGGGATTGATATTAATGGAAGAGGCATAGAGAGTCATTGATCAGTTGTAGAATGACCCAGACCTCATACAGATAATGAGGGTTCCTTGATATTGTAGATATGTCAAGGATTCCCAATGATGAACCAATCGAAAGCAGAGGAGAGCAAAGTGGCTTAGAGCCAATACAAATTGAAGAAACCACTAGGTCAGATGACCCTGAAAGTTAAACACCATAGGTTAGATCACCAAGGGAAGTTTCGGCTCGGTCTGAGATAGCGAGGACATCGGGGAGAACAATTACACAAATCCCATGTTAGATATAATAACCATCTCGATGATGAGGAGAGTACAAAGGTGTCCTTGGTCACTGGAGTGTAAATCAAAAGGAAATAGAAATTGAGAGGCATCCACCCTAGGTCGGCTCCAAAGTCAAAGCGATCTGCGAAGCGAGTATGAGCTAGAAATTACCTTGGACATTGGGAGGCACTTGAGCATCGAGGCAATTGACAACTTGAGGGATGGTGAGGGATCCCAGGATGAACAAGGGGAAGAAATTACAAAACAAGAAATCGACATCTGTACAGTCAATTACCAAGTAAGTATCAAAACTGCCCCTGATTCCTCAATTTTAGCCCGGTGCACACCCTCAATGACAAAAAAGCCAGGAGGTTGAGGCAAAGGGACATACAAAAGAGTTGAGAACCAGAGTATTGAACAAATACCATTGTTGGGAGCACGAGAAACACTCTTGCAGGAGAGAAAAATCCGAACATGTGGATAGAGGTCACCAATACACAATCTCCTATGACAGATTAGCACGTGCGTAATTTAGAACATCAAGGGAATCCGCAGTGGAGGCAACATCAAAACCACTTAGGAACGGATTTATCCCTCTGAGATTTCAGAGAGGTATCTCTTTGTCTGATATAACTTAGTTTGAAGAGAATATTAGGCTAACTTAGTTAATGGGTTCGAGAATTTGGATTTTTAAAAGGTGGTAAGAGCAGGAAAAGGAACCATGGGCAGTAGGAGTCACAAACTAGATTTAATAAAAAACAAATGCTATAGACAACTTTACAGGGCAAGGTAGGGAAATTATTGGATTTGGTAAAATTAAATGAGATGAAGAGGAGGGAAAAGAAATGATCAATTTAGCTTGAGGAAGCGATGAAGAATTCTTCCACTGAATGTGAGAAGAAAACATTAATATTATCCACAACCAGAAACAAAGTGTATCTTACAAAAAATTATTCTCATAATCTTCTGTCAAATAATAAGGAAAAAAAACATATGGAGACAGAGAAAAAAAATTACTGGAGGAGCACTTCACCAATATACTTATTACAAGAATCCTGTAACTATTAGCATTGTTTTGCTCACGAATTGATGAAAAATACATTTGGCTCTGTGAGCTGCTTTATAAAACTTCATCATGGTTCCCTGAATGATTAATATACCCATTAAAATCCTCTCTATAAATAGGAGAGGTCTCCCCATAAGTTTTGGAAGTTGGTTTCAACCGCCTCGTCCAAAAATATCCACCACTCCCATAAAATTTGGAACTTTCTACCATGGAAGATGGACCGGTTTTCTGCGATAAAGGGGTGGAGAAAGACATGATTTTATCTTGAATGATGACACACGGGTGGCCAGAAATATTTTATTATGGATGGGCATGTTCTGGAAAAACCCCTCCTTCGGTTTCTCCAAATTAATCCCAGTGGCGTAACAACTCACACAGAATTCGAGTTGTGGAAAATTGAAAATCCGGAAAAATAGGCCTTGAAGATGTCTTGATTCTCCTACTTTCATTAACTTCCATTGCAAAAACTAGAGAGGTTTGTTCTTAGCCAGGATTCTCGAAGCGTCCTCTCTTTTATTTTAAAAATCGTTCCAGTTTGCCCAAAATCGATCGAAAGAAGGGGCTGATGGTAAAAGCGAGCAAAATGGCAAGGGCAGAGCAAAAGTGGTTTTTGTGGCTTGTAAAATTCCGGACCCTCGTTAAATTCCGGATGGTAAGGGGGGGTCCAGAATTTTTATTGGCCGTAAATTTATTTTGAGGTGATGCATGATTAAATGAAATGTAAGTTTAATTGGGATTAGGACCCCTCGTTAAAGCTTTCCCGGGGGGTTCGGAAAATTTATGGAGCGTTGATTATATTGTTTGATATGGATGGAGGGGCGAGGGGTGGAAGAGATGCGATTGGGGTTTTGGTGGGAGTGGGTATGACATAGGAGGGTAGGTGGGGGTGGCGTGAGGTAGGTGGGGGTGAGTGGGGTAGGACTTAGGATATGATAGGATTTAGGTTTTGTTTTATTAATACTTGTTATATTTTTATGTGGTCAGGTGTTTTGTTTTATGTATTACGTTTTGTTTTTAATGTTTGTTGTTTTTATGTTTTTTTTAATGTTTTAATTTCTTAATATATTTATTTAATGTTTGTTTATTATATTTCTTGTTTAATTTGTTTTATTTCTTTTTAATGTTTTGTAATTTGTTTTTATTTGATTTTTATTTTAATTAAACAAACTCTAACCTAACTATTATTATTAATCATTAATTAATTAAATAGTTAATGGTTAATTATTATTAAATAATTCCTAACATGTATTAGCTGATCTAGCTTATGAAACTAACTACATTAACATTTATTATTTTAATCTAACGGACCTATTGTTATTTTGTTCGTCCTAAGTCTTGTTTATTCATGGATGGGTGGCCCGGGGATAAAGTAGTTAATGAGACCTACAAGACAAAGGGGTGAGGTCACGTGTATAGCCGGATCTGGCCCGAGGTGATGGGGGATCAGTGAAATAATGGAGGCGGGATCAGCAGGTCATACTTTGTCATCAGGGCTTGTCAAATCAACGGTCAATGAAGAATCCCGGTCGCTATAATTATGGGGCCAAAACATGGAGCTCCACACAGGGGATGAGATTCTTTTCGAGGAGGTGTCAGAACCGCCAAACTTGAACATCTGGGAGCCGAGAGTTTTATCCATTAGAGGTGATCCAAAATCGTATTGTGCCTTTTGTACTGTTAGATCTTACTTTAATTTGAAACCGATCAAATGAACCTTCTTTGGAAAGAGATACTCATAATCTTTGACTTATTCATTTTTTCCTACCTATCTTATGCTACTGATAATTTTGTTGAATCAAATAATACAAAATGCCAATGAAGCCAATCAAGTAGTTGTTGAGACCAGATGATTGTTTGATTGCTTGTTAGCATAGTGAAAGGCGCAGCTTGACTTTTTGCCCATTGACTCAAAACTGCATAGTGTAAAGGCCACTGCTGAAATGTGATTGATATTTACCATTGAGACCTCGACAATCTTGAAAACAAAAGTAATGTCAGAGAAATATTGAGACTCCACAGTGAGAAAATTATCCATATAGGTAGCTACAAGATCAAGGGTGATGAAATGTCCTTGATTCTTGGATGGCAGCACTCTATGCTTGTATCGTTATTTTTCATCCTTATGCATTTCCTAACATGGCTACAACTTTCTTGATGGGTTTTGAAATGATTCTTCTACTGAACACACCCCACAATGGCCAGTGTCTAATGATATTCCTATCATAACAACTTTTTATCTCATGGTAATTGGACAGAATGATTTTGACCCTCGGGCCATCTATGGATCAACTATTGGATCACGAAAAGGCTGAGAGCCATTTGCATTAACTCAAGTAGAAATTCCACGACCCTTTATGTATTTATCCTTCACCACTTGTCCAAGAGTCTCCTTCAAAACTTGAAATGATTTAAAAGCACAATGGTACTGAGTTATTTTGGATTAAATCATAATTTGTCTGAGGCTCTAAGCTTTCATCAAGAATTTGAAAACCAGAGTAGGTAAAGTCTTTGCAATTTTGGGTTTAGAACAACCTCCACATCCTTAAAGGCCTCTTCATTTGATTGATCAAGGAAATTTTTGTCTTCCCTGTTTTCAACTAGCCTAGAGTTTCTTTTGGAAATCGAAAAAGATGAGCAACATCACGGGGAAAAGTGATTTTACTTACTAAAGATTTTGTCTCTTCCCATATTTGTCCTTATTTGTTGTGCAAGGGATGATAGTGTATATGACGGTAAATGATCTTCTTCACGCCGATGACATGTTGTTGGTTTCTCTAAACATTCAACCTCTATTTCATCTTCTTGATCATCATCATACTGATCCCACTTGGGTGGACAATCCAAGTAGGAATAATGAATAAAACATACATCATGTCAGCTATTTGTTCCTCTACAAGTTGGGATGGAGCTTCATCTTTGTCTGTTTTGTGAATTGAATACATGAACAGATCATTATTCAAACCATGGTATCGAGGATGAACAACAAAATGTTTGGGGACAATGACATTTTCTTTCTCTGAAATCAATGAACATGATGTCTTTGGACAACAAGCTCATCTTTATGTTAATCTTCTGCATCAAATTTTCCAAGGCACTGGCCAAAATCTCGGTTGTAACCATTGACTTAGACGCTCCATTTCTTTATTGCTTTAACTTTGACCTCTTGATCAACAAGTTGGTCTCAACATCAAATGCAATGCTCTGCATTTATTCAACGCTTGCAGTGTTCCTTTCTCTTGGTGGTATGCCATCTCAGGATCAAAGGATTTTGGGAAATGCAATTTAGCCAAACGAGGAGGTGTTATACATCCACAGTTATGGAATGATACACATCATTGAATCTAGTTGAAGCCCGATGTACTATTTTCCCTGGCTTTCTTTTCAAGTGGTCATACTCTTCTAGGAGGAGGAAAACATTTCCCATGACCACCCACCTATCGAAGAAAACTTGCATGAACTAAAATTTCACGATGCTTACTTATTTGGAAGGTTCTTAAACAATCTTGCTTGCCTCCAGAGGAGATAGGGAAAACATTCTAATCTGAGACATCATCTTCTTCTACTCAAAAGGTCAAAGGAAAATCCTCAAGACTTTGGATATGATTTTCAAGCATTAATATTAGCCTTCTCTCCATCAAACCTGGTCAGATTATTAATGTAGTGAGTGGCGGGGGAAGGTCATGGAGGAATAGAGGCAAATCGAACTAATATCCGGTGGGACTTTTGTAGCCACCCGGAGATGAAGCAAGGGGCTTTCAACCATCCAGAGGTTTAGTAATAGTAGGAGATAAAGCAGGAGTCTCATGTCTCACTAGGGTTTCTGAGGTGCATCTGGGATGTGCACGGGTGTATGAGTATGTCCATAATATACAATTTGGGATATGATCTCTTGAGACTCATCAATTGTTGATGAATGAAATTAATATTCAACAATATACTTTTGGTCGGGCTTAGAAAAGACAAGACATAATTGCAGATAAAATCAAAGATGTCTTGAATACAATTTGAACTTGAGTGCACAGTATTTCTAGATTTTGCTTGGCCATGCTTTAGGTTCTTCCTCGGTGGAGTCTTGAGTTCTGGGCAATGGAGCTGATTAGATCACCGGTGAATAGTCTCAACCTTCTTATTAATGCAGTCCTTGTCCACCATCAGATGATCAGATCACGGAACGAAGTGTACCGGAGAAAGGTCCCCGATTAGGTCATGTATGTTAACACCATGGTACCCAAGGTTGGCGGTCATGAGCAACATCAAAACTCCGCCAGTCTTGGATCTAGCCTCGAGACTGGAGAGGTATCTCTCTGTATGATATAGCTTAGTTTGAAGAGAATATTAGGCTAGTTAATGGGTTAAGAATTTGGATTTTAAAATTGGTAAATGAGGAAAGGAACCATGGGCAGTGGAGTCACAATCTGAGATTTAATAAAAACAAATCCTATAGACAGCTTTACAGGGCAAGGTAGAAAAATTACTGGATCTGGTAAAATTAAATGAGATGAAGAGGAGGAAAATAAATGATCAATTTATGAGAGAAATGAAAGAATTATATTGAATATCAAAGAAACATTAATATTATCCGGCCGGAAGCTTGAATGTATCTTACAGCAGTATCTCATAATCTTCTATCGAATAATAAAGAAAACGTATGGAGACAAAGAAAACAATTTAATGGAAGAGCACTTCACCAATATACTTGACACAAGAATCTTGTAACCTCTTCGGTATTATTTGAATTGATGAAAAACTACAGTTGGCTCTATGAGTTGCTTTATAAAAACTTCATCATGGTTCCCTGACTGATTAACAACCTTTACATTAAAAATCCTCTCTATAAATAGGAGAGGTCTCTCCATAAGTTTCGTAAGTTGTATTCAACCGCCTCGGCCAAAAAAAATAGCCACAAATCCCACAAAATTTGGAGCGGTTTTGCCATTAAATCTGAGACCGGTTTTATGCGAAAAATGGGTCAGAGAAGACATGATTTTCTCTCGAATAGTGGGAAAACTGAAAGAGGTTATTGTGGATAGGCATGTTCTATACAAAAAACTCCTTCGGTTTCGCCAAATTCGTCCCCATATGGCCGTAACATCTCTTGCAAGATCGGGACAGAAACGGAAAATTTAAAATATGAAAATAGGCCTCGAAAGATGTCTTCTATTCTCCCACATAAGTAGCTCGATGCAAAATTATGGGAGAGGTTTTTTTGTTCTTCAGCCCATCTTACGAGCAAAAAACTCTCTAAATTATTTTTAAATCCATCTCCATTTTTCCCAAAAATCGTCGAAAAGAGGACGTGGTAAAATAGACAAAAATGGCAAGACAAAGGCAAAAGTGGTTTTTTTTTTTTTGGAATTTTTTCTTTTAAATTCCCCCCCCTTTCGTTAAGTTTCGGATGGTGAGGTGGGGTCCGGGTACATTGGGCAAATGGATTTATTTTGAGGTGATGCATGATTAAATGGAAATGTATGAAGTTTAATTTGGGATTCCGGACCCCCTCTCGTTAAAATTCAGAAGGTGAGGGGGGGTCCAGAAAAAACATGATGCGTTGATTATTTGACATTATGGATGGAGAGGGGTGTATGAAAGGGTGTGTTGGTTTTGGTCGCGAGAGTGGAGTATGGCGTAGGAGGGTGTGTGGTGGGGTGGCGTGAGGTGGGTGGGGGTGAGTGGGGTGGGACTTAGGATATGATAGGATTTAAGTTTTTGTTTTATTAATACTTGTTATATATTTTTTTTGTGGTCACGTGTTTTGTTTTATGTATTACGTTTGTTTTTATGTTTTGTTGTTTATGTTTTGTTTTAATTTCTTAATATATTTATTTAATGTTTGTTTATTATATTTCTTGTTTATTTGTTTTATTTCTTTTTTAATGTTTTTGTAGGCTGTTTTATTTGATTTTAATTTTAATTAAACCACGACTCTAACCTAACTTATTATTATTAATCATTAATTAATTAAAATAATTAATGGTTAATTTATTATCAATTAACCTAACATATTATTAGCTAATCTAGCTTATTAAACTAACTACATTAACATTTATTATTATTTTTAATCTAGGACCTATTGTTCTTTTGTTCATCTAAGTCTTGTTTATTTAATATGGATGGGTGGTAGGAAAAAATAGTTAATGGGGCCATGGGACAAAGGGAGAGGATGCAGTGTGTATGAAGTGTGCAGCAGGGTGATGGGGGATCCAGTGAAAATAATGGAGGGAGGAAACATGATCAACCGAGCCATACTTTGTCATCACGGGAGAAACGCCAAATCAACAGTAGAAGAATCGAGTTGCCTATAATTATAGGACCAAAACATGACCGAAAGAGGAAATACATCATGAAGAGAACCACCAGAAATGATTCTTACTTTTGGGCGGTTCCATCCTCATCACCCTGAGGAAACATTTATCGATCTGAGCATGCCAAGACATCACAGGCTTATCAGCGTAGGAATAGAAATCATGAGATGCTACCTAGATAGAGCAAGGAAAGGCTGAAGAGGATTTGGATGTTTTGCTAAAGGAGTTGGAGCATATACGTCATTTGGATAAATACTATCAGGAATCCACACAAGACACAATATTATTGAGAAACGAATTCCAGGATGCCTACAAAAAACTCATGGGTGAGTGTCACCTTTTTACTACAGGGATAGTTGATTTCCTAGAAGACAACCTTATAGAACTAGAAATGCATAGAACATGGAAATATGGTGTGAGAAGGCCCACCAAGTGGTGGAAATAATTAATTACATCAACACAGTTCAAAAGGGATGAGATCTTAGAAGAGCATGGCATTTGGGTGCTTAGGGACAACAACATTATTTCTATAAGGATTTGGTCGAATCTTGGGTGAAGATGGCCCAAGAACCTCGGCGGTAGATCAAGGAGAAATGGGTTGATTGTGAAAGGAGCTGGACCAATATCAATCATGCAATGAGAGACATTGGTCTCCCAGAATTCGGCACACCCAATGATTTTTTTGACTTGCATGACATAGTCAAAATACATGCAAAACAAGACTCATAAGTGAATTTGTGGAGATAGAAAAGGTGGTGAACATGGCACCGAGAAGAGTACAATAGTTCATGGAGCACTTGATCAAGGCTCAGATAATGTTACATTAGTTAAGTGTTAAATTAGTCAATTATCGAGCATGGGCAGTGGAGGTAAAGGAGATCCTTTATTTAGATGGACCAACACATTCCCATATGCCAACAAATGCGAGGAACTCTTGTCAAATGGTCAGAGTATGAAGAGTCATCCACTCAGGTGAAACCATTTGATGACTCTTTGAAGACGTAAGAGATGAAAGCACCATGAAATAGTGTTTTTTTTACTTAGCTTACACTTTTGATGATTATTTTTAGTTAATAATTTGTTATAAACAAGAGGATCGGCCCCGTGTAGAAAGGGTCGATGGTTTTGCAAAGACCCTCATTTTGGGATTGTAAAGAACTATTTTGGAACTACCTTAATTGGAAATTGTTTAGGAACAAAGACAAGTTTATTTTCATCGAGGAGGCATGTGTGGCTGAATCATAAGGAGAGGAATTACCCGACTTTATCTCCTTAATGAATGGATATGTTGTAACGAGTAAAGTTTTTGAATCTATTGATAAGTTGGTTGATTCAATATTTTATAATTCTTATCTCGATGATGGAAAGAAAATTATTATTAGTTGTTAATGTAATGTGATTATTCATTAGATATAAGTGATCTAGATGGATATCGGTGGCCACCACCTTTTCCAATTGGCTCAAAACCATTTTCACGGCAATTTTGGTATTTACTATTTTTAGTAGTTTTCACTTCTTGAGATGTTTTGAGGCCCACAATGATGTTTTTGGGAAAAAAAGTTTGCAATATGAAAGTTCCTTTGATATTTCACCTAGAATGAATCTCGTTGATACATTTCCAATGGGCTATCATACGCCTAAAATGGATGTCATTATGCAAAGTTACGACCACAGGAAGTTGATGTACTAACTTGCCCAAATGGGGCCCACATGACTTTGGTGCTTCATCCTCTCTAGGGTTAGGTTTTTTGTGTTTAGGGTTTTGACATTCACACTTTGTAAAAATGCCTTCAAAGCGTAATTGTAGTCTTCTTCTAGCGAATGAGTGCAGCCAGTCACATCTCTTCTGAGAGATAAAGTGTCACCATTCCAACAAAGCTTGTTTCATTTGCATTTTCGGTTTTCATCTTATTTCATTATTGAATAGAAACCGGTTTTCTTTGTATCTATGTTATTTTGTGTTAAGCACACATTAATAATCGTATTCATTTGTTCTTCTCATAAAAATCTAGATCACTAGAGTAAAACTAATTTCTTTCCATCATTTTATTGCATGTATGTTTTCTTTTCGATAATTGTATCTCGAATAATGGTGAAATATCAATGATTGATGTATTAGTACTAGACTTGTTGTAGGTGTGAAAATATTTATCTACATGCTTGAGCATGAGGGACATCACGAGCTCAACCTTCCTTAGTAGTTAATTTTCCCCTTTTCTTTTACCCGACTAGTTTATACCAACACCTATATTTTTGTCGGTACCACTTAAGAGAAAATACAAAAAGAGAGCGTTCAAGCTGAATTATTTTTTCCGCGAGGAATATATCTTGTAGAAATCCCTTTCATTAAATCCATTGATTAATTGGATGGATAGCTAGATCTGGAGAACCATTCCACTATCAAACATTATAGAGTCCTAGTGGGCCTCAATGGTGGGTTTGGTTCCCTCTTGTTGATTTAAAGGGATTTAGGACCCACGAGCAGGGAGACCCTCAGCCAAGTAACTAGTGGTGGCGGTAAGGAAAAAATTTGTATGTGGCATGTCCCAACAACAAGCCTTAGATGACTTGAAGAATTTTGTGCTCATCCTAGTACTTTCATTACCATACCAGCATCCATTATAGAAATCACACATCATTAGTAAAACTATGATATAGTCATCGTTCTCACTTAACACGACCACTTAATGGCATGTCATGAGTGAGACACTATCAGATGTTAATGCCTTAAGTACCCTACTTACGACAAAGGGAAATGAACTCCACTATGAAATATTTCCGCTAGTGGAGACGGCCCGATTCTTGGGAAGAATGATCATCCTGCAGTCACAAGCCACTCGGTTCATGCAAACCAAGGCAAATTGTGAATGACAGCCATCTGATGGTCAACATACTTACAACAATTCCACCTAAATATCAAGTATAAAACAAGAAGTACCAATCGAGTTGTTGATTTCCTCAATGACCCCTCTAGTTGTAGCTCACCATGGTGTTAGACTATTGTGGTCATGAGACCTTCAAATGGCCCCACCTCTACAAGGCGAGTCTGACTTCTCCACCACCTACCAAATGTTGAAATTGCTTTCGGTGGTCACTAATTTCCATATTAAGGACGTGATGTTGTCTTATGCAGGTTTATCTGCATTTCATCAAGAGAGTGCATGAAGCTAATTTGGGAAGCTCACTACGATTCGGATGGCAAGACAATTTGGTGTTTAAAATACGATTAAGCGATCTTTATGAAACATTTTTTACTAGCGAGAACTTTGTGGGATGTCGACAATTATATGAGATCTGCCTTTGCACTATTTCAAACTGACCAGTAGAAATGAGGCATGTACACCCCTCTACCTACTCCTAATAGGCTGTGGAAATCCATATTAATGGACTACATGTTAGTTCTCTCATCCACCAATGATATTTGTCTTTTGTGGTTGTTGATCTCTTTTCCAAGATGGCGATTCTAGCCACTTGAAATGAGAACATCGTAGCAAAATCCACTTCCAAGTTCTTATTTGAATGAGTATGGGTACATTTTGGGATCCCACAAACCATTATATCAAACCATCATAGTCGGTTCCTCATCTCGTATGGTCGATCCTCTGGTCACCTTTGGATACTAAGCTCACCAAATCCATTTCCTTCCACCCCTAGACATATGGCCAGGCTGAGGTCATCAATGGGATGGTCATGCAACGGATCGATGCATATACAATTCCAAGAACACCCCCACATGGGAGTTAGAGTATTTCCTATGTCTATCCATCTAATAGATCCTTCGCAGCTCAACTCTCCACAGCACCTCTTTTGGGTGGGGTTGGGATTCAACCATTGGGCTCCATGGATGTTGCACTACCCCTCTTACCACCTCGATTGAATCGTCACCTGCTCCAAAAGAAGCTAAAAAATCCACACAATTCATTGAGTGGATCCAACACATCAATGCGGGTTTAGGATATTCTCTGAGGAAAGTCTAATGCCAATTACAAATAGTTCTGTGATAACCATTAGGTGCCACATAAGTTTGGTGGAAGCGACAAAGTTTGATTGCATTTCTGCGAGAAAGAATGCCTTACAAGGCCCATCAGGAAAGCTTCTCCCACTATGTTATGGTAGATACACCATCACCAAGGCTATGGGTGACAATTATTTTGAACTAAATAATCCACCCTTCCTTGGATTTCACCACATTGAACATTGGGTGCAATGTGGATCTCCTTCGACCATATTTTCGACCTTTATTGGACACCTCAGATATAACAGAGTAGTTGACACCAAAGAGCTCAACCATTTTGAAATGAGCATCTAGTGATCATATTTTGGACACACATATCAAGGGAACTTCATGAAAGGACCCAACTTTATTGAGTGTCAAAGCGGGAAGCTCTGCACCAAGACAGTGTAGCTCCCAGGGGATAAATTAGGACATTTCCTCATCGATGGGGGAACTCAATGGAATGGATACCATTTCTTCATATGGAGGGAGTATTTATCTGGAGTGGATATCGATGGCCACCACCTATTCCACTTGTCTCAAAATAGTTTTCCACCTTGGCGGTTCTTCAGCGAGTTTTTGGGTTCCAAACTTTTAGGGTCGTTTTGATGCCCTATTGACTTTGAGGGATTTGAGATACAGGAGACTACAAAGGCATTGACTTGGGCGGAGACAATATTTTTTCTCGGTTATACCTTTACAACATGTTATCATGTGCACAAACATATATCATATGCAAAATATGATTGTGATGAAATTGATGTTCTAACTTACCCAAAGAGGGTCCCCCCATGACCTTTGGTGCTTCATCTCCTAGGGTTACATGTTTTTTGGATATCTAGGGTTCTGAAATTCACATTTATTGTAAAAGACCTTCAAAGAATCAATGTAATGATATTTTTGTGAATGATCACAACTATCACATCTCTTCTCAAGGGCATCATACAATCAACAAGCTTGTTTTCCATTGTATTTCACGGTTTCAACTTATTTCCTTATTGGATAAATCCCGGTTTCTTGTATCATTATTTTGTGTTAAGCATATTTTAATAAATCTTTACTCATTTCATTTTTTTCTCATAAAATATGGATCAATGGTATCAAAGGAGTCTTCTCCTTGTCATCTTAATGAATGTCCCCAACAACGACATGGTACAAAGAATTGGGTCGAGCTTGTTTCTCTTGGCGACCAAAATCTCATGCGCCAAAGAGAACTCTCATGGCGGGAGAAAAGAAATATGATGGGAGAAGATATCCTTTCAAAAGCTTATTCTTGAGGAGGCCCTTAGGCAACAAAGGAATGATATTATGGATAGGTCATGCAAATCCTTTGGAAGCTACCAACATGAGATGCATCTTCTTCAAGTGGATACTTTGGAGGTGTCACCCCCTTCAAGGTACAAATCAACTTAGATATTCCCTATTTGAAGGTCATATAGATGCAAATGTTGGCAGACAAGTGGTTGAATCTACTAGAATTAATTTTTGTCCATAACTTTTGAATAGAAGCTCATTACTTTCGGCTCCTCAAAGGCGTTCCCCATGTCCAAGATTGGTAGGAAGCTTGTTCTATGAGAAAAAGGAAACAAAGGTTCCCCATGTCAAATATTGGAGGGAAACATTCTATGAGAAAAAGGAAACAAAGGAACCCTCCTTATTTATAGTCATGACCACCTAGGAATCCTTTAGGGATTCTATTAAGGAAAAATACTACCCTATCAAAAGTTATGACGAATTGTATACCAAATGGACCACACTGCGACAAGAAAGAGACCAAGCAGTGCTAGAGTTCACAAATATATTCCATACCTTGCGCACCAAGCAGGGTATCAAAGATTCATGGCGACATATGGTGCTCAAGTACCACGGTGTTGTGCATAGATACATCCATACCAAAATGGTATTTCTGGACATATCGTCCTTGGGCGCGGCCTACCGATATACCGTCAAAATAGATCAGAAGCTCAAACAAAAGACACGACAATTTGGGCCTAGGAACCCCTCACAGCAAAAAACAGGAAAGGGTTGCCCCAACCTACAGAACAAAGGAAAAAGAAAAGATGTACAATATTAGCACAACCATTCCAAACCATAAGAAAATAAGGACACCAAAAATACAAAGAAAGATACCAGGAAGTGGTGTGACTTCCATAAGAGCCCTTGGCATAATAGTGTTGATTGTTGCTCAAAGTAGTCGTTGGTATCCAAAGTGAAAGCCTTTGAATCATATGTGGGTTGTAAATCTAAGTCAGAACCAGAAAGGGGAAGACTAATCATTGACATAGAACCTAGTGTCACCGTTGCTACCACCAAGCTCCAACCTAGTGAACCAGACAAGCTAGAGGAAGGAGAGTCCCCCTTCAATTCACAAATGTGGGTAAAAGGAACCCTTCTACACTTCATCATTGATAGTGGTAGCCATAAGAACCTCATATCAATCGATATTTTCAAGTGGCTAGCCCTGCCAACAATGCCACACCCAAAACCCTACACCATTGTATGGCTCCGCCAAGGAAGTGATCTCTACGTCAGCCAATAGTGTCGACCATCGTACGACATCAAGCCCTTCAAGGACAAGTTATTGTGTGATGTTTCTCCTCTCCAAGTTTGTAATTTTATTTTGGGCCAACCTTATTTATGAAAACAACATCTTGTATATGAGTCTATGCCTCATAGTGTTATTATTACTTTGAACTTGAAATTGTACAGGATACCCGAGGCAGTCCCTCCTAGTGTTATTTCCTTTATATTTTCCAAGCAATGGAGGAAGGTCATCTCTTAGACCGGGAAATTTATCTTCTTCATGATTCACTGTCAAAGTGAGTGAAATATCATAGCCAAATCCAGGGCCTTCATGATCAATCTCTCCACAAAACATAAGAAAGTGGACACGGACATGGAAGAATACTCAGATATCTTCTCCTCTCCTATTGGGGTAACTCTTCACTGCTAGGTCAAGCATCCCATCGATATGAACCCAAGGTCACTGCTACCCAATGGGCTAGTCTATCGTCACTCTTTCTTAGAAAACAAGGATATCAAGAAGCAGATCTAAGAACTCATCAACAAGGGGCACATCTGTCCCAACTTGCATCATATTCAGAAGGTTTTTCACACCCTTCGACAACACAAACTATATGCAAACTTGGAAAAATGCTCCTTCGGCATGGGCAGGGACCATTACTTAGGCTACACCACTAATAAACATGGTGTGCATGTGGATCTAGTGAAGATTAAGGTCATCCATGACTGGACAGCCCCAACCGCACTCATTGAACTTCAGAGCTTCGTGGGATTTACTAACTTTTGTCGCAGGTCCGTGCTGGGATTCTCGCATATCGCATGGGCCCTCAACCAAGTAACCAGGGGTGGTGGTAAGGAAAACTTTGTGTGGGGCATATCCCAAAAACAAGCCTTCGATGACTTGAAGAAGTTTTTTTTTTCATCCCCGGTACTTTCATTACCAGACCTGCACCATCCCTTTGAGATTGATACAGATGCTTCAGACTATGTTGTGGGCATCATTCTCACTCAACACAACCACCCGATGGAACATCATAGTGAGACACTATCAAATGTTGTTCATAAGTACCCTACTTATGAAAAGGAAATGTACTTCATTGTGCAAGCCTGTCGTCAATGGAGACATTACATTCTTGGGAATGAGACAGTTATCCACACTAATCACAAGCCACTA
>SNQJ01S0069962.1:38823-54238 GCA_010110895.2 Picea sitchensis | reverse complement strand
GCTAGATATAGGTGGGAATTATAACAGAATACACCCCCACCTTATTCTCCATCACTTTATTCTTACATGCTATTGGTTTCATAAGGGTTTTCTAAGAGAAGTATAAGGGAATACACCCTCTTAGCCTAAACCCTAGCTAGAGATACTTGCCTTGGGGAGTAAGAGGATTTACACCCCAAAGGATGTAGTACATCCATCTCTTTATTTTCTTGACTCCATTAACCCATTGTTTTAAAGGCACTAGTCATTTAATTATTGCATTGGAGAAATAAATTTCTTCCTTGGTAAATGTGAAATTTTCAAGTTTAAAGTTGTCTCTTTGAGATAGTGATCTTGATGCCTTGGGGATTATTCCTCCCTTAGGGCATCCCCTTTCTCCCATAAATTCTCATTTCTGTACTAACTTGTTTCCTACAACCATTAGGTTGTAGAATACCCTAACCCTAACCACTAATATCTCACAAACTAACCCTAGAAATTCTCCCTAACTTCACTCACGTAACCTACCAAATAGGGCATATCTTTTGGGATAATCATCTCTAACTTTAGGTAGATGATTTCTCTGATATTATCCATCATTTCCTATAGCCATTAGGGATGCATAATACTGCAAAAATACACCTTTTAAGAGCCTTCTTAATTTAGTCTCAAAGTTCTTTACTTGATTCATAATTAATTGCTAGTTTCATTGATGACATTTTTAACTAGTCTTGTGCTTTCCACACCAATTTAGATATCTTTATTTGTTGATATACATTATTGCTAAGAGATGTGTTTAGGGAAAAAAATCTTAAATTGCTTGTCCAATTGATTATATTGCAACGTATGCTTGTTTCTCTTGTTTCTCGGGAAGGTATAATCATCTGACAAAGAACTATACTTTTGGGGTATCTTTCCTTGGTCTACAAGTCATGTTTCGTGCCCTCCTCTTCCTCTTAGTTTTCCCACCTCTGGGGGAATTTCCATATTCCTTCCCCTCCTCTTCCACTTAGTTTTCTCACCTCCGGGGTAATTTCCATCTTCCTTCCCCTCCTCTTCTACTTATTTTTCTCACGTCTAGGGAAATTTCCATCTTCCTTCCTTTTCTCTTACCTTTCCCCTAGGGTCTCCAGGATTTTCCCCCAGGAGTGACTTTAGTCACCCCCAAAGTGCGGGACCTACATTGAGGTGACATTGGGTGTAGTGTTCCATAGTTATAACACTTGATTTTGTGGCTGGGTTGGGCTTTTCCCAACCTACAACTTGTGACATAACATGAGTGATCATGATACAATTTGTTTTCAAATTTCAATTTGAAATGCATATAAGTCATAGTGAACATTAGGATATTGAATTACATTGACATCACAATACATATTCACATATGCCCATATTTTTTTTACACATTCACAATTTTTTATTTCCTTCCTAATGAAGCAAAGCATGTTTTCATATTCTTGTTACATATTTAGAAACTTCATGTTTTTGTGTTGGTTAAAACAATTGTGTTGAACATGAGAAGCAAGTTCCCCAAAACCGTTTCTGATTTTATAGAAAATAAAACATGGACAATTCCCATTGCATTTGCACTTTGATAATGTCCTCTTACATTTCTATTTGCATTGTGTGATGTGCAATATATCGAAACTATGACCAGTCATTAATAAAAAGAAAATAGGACAAAACAAGACACATGGAACAAGAATTGAGAAGGTACATATTTCTAATTTTATCTATGTAGTGTTTCTTTGGTTTTCATTCATTGTTTGTTGGTATTGTATATTTCATGCCATTTAGACATAGAAGTTTATTTTCCTCTTCATTTCATTTATTACAGTGCTTCGACATCAAAATGAAATGGTAGAAATGCAGGAAAGCAAGTAGCTACAAGAAATACAATAGAAAAAACTCATTAACAGTCTCCGAGCAAGAGGTATGCCGATAAAAATAATGCAATAAACACATTATTTTGGTAAATTATGTAGATGTAGTAATATATACTCATATCACATGGTATTGTATAGAATATCAATTTCATATTGTATCTATGACACATTGATTGATTAAGTGTAAATCATATGTTTGGGTTGTGGTTGTAGCTCGAGACACTTTTTGCAATGGGTGAAGTCGCTTCGGAGGTGGAAGCTTTATTTGGTGGACATTTGTGTGGGGTATCAACCTGTCTCTGCTTATATTTATTGTGAAGTGGTGGAATATAGACATGTGTCATCCTACAACCCATAAATCAAAGTAATGACTAAACCAAGTTCTACAACTTCAATTTGCCACAGCTATTCTAACAATGATCAGGATTATTTTCGGCACGAAATGAGAGCATAGATATAATAAAAAAATGTATAGATTTATTGTGGATATCCAATAATATAAAAGAAATTTATCAGAGATGAAACCATAAACACAGAGATACAATAATACATAATTTTCTATTAATGAGCGAAAATGTACAAAGATTGTAAAAATACAAAGTGAAAGACTCGCTAGAATGGTGGCAACTTATCTATGAGAAGAGATGTGATGGCTACTCACATTCACAAGAATATGATTGTTACAATGAGGCTCCAAAGGCCTTTTTAAAATAATTAAAATCCAAAACCCTAACCCCAGAAGATAAAAATCCAAAAGGTTTGCGGGCCCCGATGGGGGTAGTTGATACGTCAACTTCCTAGGGGCATAACTTTTTCATACGATCTATGTTTGGGGTGCTCAAAACACCGTTGGAAAGGTATAACTAAGAAGAACAATTTTCGATTGGCCCAGGCTATTGATTTTGGCAGTCTCTCGGGACTCAAATTCCCAAAAAACATCGTTTAGGGCCTCAAAACGACTCCAGAATTTTGGAACCCGAAAAACTACCGAAAAAATGCCAAGGTGGAAAACTGTTTTTTGAGCCAGTGGAACAGGTGGGTGGCCACCAATATCCACCTGGATCAATCCTCCCTTATTAAGAAGAAATGTTCTCCATTGTATTGAGTTCTCGGGGGAGAGGGGGAATCATTTGCTAAATTTGAATCTTGTTGAGTTGCTTTCCTTACTGGAGAAGTTGTCCTGCTTAGCTTGTTGAAGGTTGACACAAACCAGTGGTTGGAAGGGTTGGACCTTTTTAATCAATTTGGATACATGATATGACTATGTGAAAAAGGAATCCTTGTTCTTTTCTTCAATCTTTTTTACCTACTTCTGCTAGATAGAAGGTGCTTGGACTAAGGTTGCAGTGGTTGTGGTGTTCTTTTGTTCACCTTTTGAATAGAATGTGAAGAAGATGAATTTTGTAGTATGAGATACTACCTTGCGACACTGTTTAGGTGGGACAGTAGTTGGAACTACCTTTGGTATTCTGTAGAGATGACCCCCCAGAGAAACAATGACACTGTGGGGTTGATACTTATAAACAACATGGTGTTTCCACATATATGGCTAGCCTAAGAGAACATCACATACATCCAGTAGGGAAACATCACATAATACCTCATCCTTGAAGGGTTGTATTCCATATGAAAATCGACACTGTTGGATGACATGTATATATCATCCCTGGTGAAGCCACTTGATGTTGTATGGCTGCAGGTGTGGTTTTGTTGACAATCCCAACTTTTTGATGACCTATGCTAATATGAGGTTCTTCTGGCTTTCGCTATCAACAATAAAATGCAGTGGGGTCCCCTTCTCCCACATCTATTAATGAAAAAGGTTTTCCCCCTCTTTAGGATCTGTTGGTTCTTCTGGTTGAATTGTTGCGATCGTGACAATAGCAGTGGGGTCTGCGTCGATGATATATCGTCTACCATTATTTTCTAAATCAGATTCTAAATCAAGTTTTGACTCCTTATTTTTTATCTCTACCACCAATGATTGTTTTGAGTGACATTCATCGGTGTTGTGCTTGGGGATTTTGGGGAAATCACACCATTTTCTGGTGTCCTTCGTCTTTCCATGACCCTTGTTTTCATGTGGCTTGGATTCATTTTCAGGAGACTATTTGTTAGGGATGTCTTTATCATACTTTGGTTGTTGCGGATTTGTAGACATGAACAACTGTTTGTTCCAGTGCTTCATTTTCTTCTTGATTTTAACAACATATCGATAAGTTCTACTGAGTGATGAGATGTCCTAAGAATTTCATTTGGATGTATCTATGTAGATCCCCACAGTATTTCATAACCAAATTTCGTTCAGAGTCTTTGATACCCATCTTGGTGCGCAAGGTATGGAAGGTATTGGTGAAATATGGAACTACTTAGCCCCTCTCTTTCCACAGTGTGGTCCATCTCATGTACTGGTCCTCATTGTTGCCAACAGGGTAATACTTTTCCTTTACTGCATCCACAAAAAAATCCCAAGTGGGCTCGGCCCCATATATTCTAGACTCCTTTGTGGAAATTTTCTCCTAGTAAGTTTCCCACCAATGTTTGACATGGGGGAGATCCTTAAGGAGTGTGAAGGTGATCATTTCCTTGTCAGAGAAATTATGAACATAGAAATAACCTTCTAGCAGATTTAACCATTTTTCTAGGGCATCAACATCTATTTGTCCTTCAAATATGGAAATATCAAAATTAACTTGTACCTTGAAAGGAGAGGTGCTTCCAAAGTGTATGCTTGATGAATATGCACTTGTTTCTATCAACATGCATTGAAGGATGTGGGAAAAATCCTCCATCATTTCATCCATCTGTCGCGTGAGAGATTGCTCGAGCAACAGATGAATAAAATCTTATGCTCCATCATTTTTATTTTCTTCTTCCATGGAGAGTTTCTTGGGAATGCAAGAGATATTTTCCTCAAGAGAGACAAGATTGAGACCCAAATTGCTATGCTTGGACCTTGTCGGGGACATGCACTGAAAAATGATCAAGAGCAGCCTGCTCTTATACCACTCATCCATATTATTTTCGGCATGAAATGAGAGCAGAGATATAATAAAGAAATGTACAGATATATTGCAGATATTCAATGATACAAAAAAAATGTATCAGATATGAAACCATAAACAAAGATATACAATAATACACAATTTTCTATTAATGAGCGAAAAATGTACAAAGACTGTAAAAATACAGAGTGAAATACTCGCTAGAATGGTGGCATCTTATCTCTGAAAAGAGATGTGACGACTACTCATATTTGCAAGAAGATGATTGTTAAAATGAGGCTCCAAAGGCCTTTTTAACATAATTTAAATCCAAAACCATAACCCCAGAAGATGAAAATCCAAAAGGTTTGCGGGCCCCGATGGGGGTAGTTGATACGTCAACTTCCCGGAGGCATAACGTTTTCATATGATCTTTGTTTGGGGCGCTTGATACACCATTGGAAAGGTATAATCGAGAAGAAATATTTTCTACCGAACTAGGACAATTCCTATTGTAGCCTCCTGGGCCCCAAATTGCCAAAAAACGTCATTTATGGCCTCAAAATGGCTACGGAAGTTTGGAACCCGAAAAACTGCCGAAAAACTGCCAAGGTGGAAAGCTAGTTTTCGAGCCATTAGAATAGGTGTGTGGCCACTGATATCCACCTGGATCAGACAACTCGAAATTCCTAGCATCGGATAATTTCTCCAACTTCCAAGATAGCCATCATCCTTGTCTCTCATTCAATGTGCTTGGTAACCAAGAAGACAACGATAACTAGAAGTGATAATATACACAGTTCCTAGAATGGAGTGGCCTGGTTCAACATAGGTGTTGATATATAGTGACATAGATAGAATATGATGTTTTAGAAAGATAAATTTTTGCAGGACCTTCAAATCACAATTCAAGAAACTCTTTGTCTATGCTAAGAATCTTTCTCTTGAACTGTAAGTTGGGTTCCCTTTCCAACAGTTGCACTCCCAGTGTCCACCGACGTGTGAAATAAAAACTGAGGATAGTGTTCACATCTCGTCCATGATTTTTAATTTCTCCACACATATAGGATGACCACACATTTCTTGAGTAAGTGAAAATCATCTGTCTGAGTTGTGGTTCTATCTTCAAAAACATTTCCCAATAGTTGGAGTAGCTCCGAAGGTGGAAAATTTATTTGGTCCACATTTTTCCTTGCTCTCGACCCATCTATGCTTGGATTTACTCTAGAGAAGTGAAGGATAAATGTACTTCATCATGCATCCCATAAATTCAATCAATGACCAGACCAATTTCTATAGCTAGAATATGGTCCAATTACTCGTGGTACCAGAAAAAACTAGCATCAAGTAATTGGTCCAACAAATAGAAGCATGATGATCCTCGTGTCTTGTTTAGCTTTCTTTCTAGCGAGGAAGACATGGAAAAATAGAACCAACATAGGTGGTAGTCTCCAGAATTGAGCCACAAACTTCAACAAATACGTTGATCCATGGAGACATAGAAAATTGACGTGGGATTAGAGAGCTGGCATATAGCAACAGTTTCGAAGAACATTTCAAGCAACTATCTAGCTAGGATAATTATCTTGATCTTGAACTGTACAATGGGTCCCTTCCTAACAATTGCATTCCCAGTGTCAACTGACGTGAGAATGAAAGGTTTGGAGTACAATATATCTGCATGGAATTGAACAGTACATAATCGAAAAATCCATGGATGCGAGGAATTTGGGATGGAAAGAAAATCCCTTAGATAAATGGATGTGATGGTTGAATATATTTTGATTCTTCTTAAATGGTAGGGAATGGGAGCTCTATTTGTGGACAAATGAGGGTTGGGTGTGAATACTATGGCTGTGGGAAGTCTTATAAATAGCTGAGAAGAAAATAAAAAAATGTTGTCGACTTGTTCCCATTTTCTCTCCAACTTGATGTGTCGGTGTTCCTATGGTGATACATTTCAATTCAGATATGGATTCCTTTAATGTCGAGTCTCACACCAATGATTTTTTGTACTACTAATCGGCCTTCGACAGACTAGCATCATAAATTTATAGCATCCACGATACATGTGAAATCTGGATGGATCTTTCTTGACGCTTCGGTGCTTCCAAACAATGTCTAGACCTTGGATCCCCTATGCCAGTGTGTCTTCGTGTTCATTTCCTCTGTGCTTCCCATGTCTTCACATGTTGGCTCATATCTGTAAATCTTGCAATGTGTCAAATTTTGTTGTTTCCTTGTATGATTGTAGCAGGTTTTGTTCTAGTAATGGATCTGCAACTATACCTAATATGTGCTTGGATATCTCCTTCGTGCCATAATATGGTACTATGCCTCGTTGGCTCATGCATTTCTTTAAGAATTGGTATTAAATTCGACCTATATTTTTCAAAGTACGGGTTTGTCAGTGTTTGATCCATAGGATATCATTGTTTGTCTAAGAAGTCTGACATCAATCAATACATAGGAAAAAATTTATAAGCTCTCTATTTTATACATCCAAATAAATAGGATTAAGTGGCTATGCAATTTGGAAATTTCAATGTTCAGTTGAAGCAAAGTAGAAATGCCTAGAATCACATGAATGAATGTTGCAGATCCAGGTGGAACATAAATAGTGACATGTGTAGAAAGTATTGATGTGCAATAGTAACAATTGGAAACATATTTTTACTATAATGTAAATTATGCAGTCGGCAAAAAAATGTAATGAAATTGTTCTTCATATTTCTTATTTTGCGTAATTTATATATGACTATGCAACTCTGCAAGTCCAAATATTTTTTGGATAGACAACCTCAACAACCAAACAAAATGACAAGGAAATGGTGTGCTTTTCCATGGTAAATGCTTTATTGCTTCTATGCTAATATAACTCAAGTAAATTTTTACTAGGATTACATTATTATATATATCAGGTGCATATGTTTGATACATATGAGCACTTAAAAATATAACCAGGGAAGGAGATTCAAAACTAAATTTCTTGCACAAAACACAATAAAAAATTATGGCACAACTAACAAGAGAAGTTGTCAAATATCTATAAATACTAGTTGCATCAACAAAAAAATTAAGTATAGATTCACAAGTCTATATACAAATTTTGTGTACAAGATTATTTAAACACACACACACAAAATTTAAATTATTGAATTATGTACCATGTAAATAGGTCTAAATAGGCTCAATGTACATTGATACTACTAAATACATATTTCACTCCATTTCAACCTCTCTATGTAATCTGCAATTCTTTTGCACATGATCTTCTTTTTGGCTTTAGAGAAATGCCATATGAAATATGTTTGCAATCAAAAACTCCAAGTGTTGTTTATATGCCGTATGATTTTTGAGTGCATGGAAAATTTACATTGAACAATACGATGTAGCTCCACATGTCACATAGATAGTAAAAAAAAGTGTTGTCGTGTTGCATCTGTAATGAGTTCTATGTATTGTTTTCCATTTCTTTGGACACAAAGTAGAACCATAAGTTAATTTTTTGTTAAATTGATCTAAATGCAAATGCATACAATATATACATTGTATATATATGTTATCTATGTATTTCTCATATGGGAAATATCATCTGCATTTTGTGTGCACTTTGGATGTAAAGTATTTACTACCCATTGTTAACATTGCACTATCATTGTATTGAATTTTTACAGTTAAACTATTTTCACACAATCAATTGAACTGTTCCACTAAGACTTATATACTTCAAACATTGTGCAAAATTTTACATCTTCGATTAAGTTATTACAGATCTAGAAGAACTATACAAGCTTTCCATACCCTTTTTTTTGTAGTTGTTTCTGAACATAACATATATGTTTCTAGATTCTTCTTTTCATCCGCTTCAGTAAATTATTTTATTCTACTATTCCAATGCATTTTAAACCGTTGAACACCTGATAAGATAACTGCTAGGATTTCTAAATAAACAATTTATATTGCTATGTCCCAGTTCGGTAAATTGTATGCAATCACCAACAGAATAGAACTATGAACATATAACAACTGTAATAACTTTTCTTTCTCCACATTGATACCAATCCTATATCTATATATACATGAAATCAATTAACATGCAAGTTCTTCTTTCTTAGATAGGTTGAAAATAGAGCATCGTTTGGAAATTGTTTGAAGTATTAGAAGTTCGCTAGGTTGGTGCTATGATTTCTATGAATGTTGCACACAAGTGTTGATAATAGACTAAGCATCGCTTGTACGAGCACCATTACTATGCGAACCAACCTCTGCAAAATCCACAATTTCGAAATATATGGCTTCCTGCAATCACTTTTTCCTATTGTTCCAATGCATTTAAAAGCATTCACCGAAAGTATTGGAAATGTGAAACTGTGACAGTCCACTACCAACCGATGAATTGTATATATTCACCACATAACTATTGAGAATAGACTAGGTCTTTCTTGTGTGACCATCATACATGTGAAAAATGAAGAAGTACAAAAGATATAGCTCCATGTTGTTCATAAATGCACAAGTATTGATATCCTCATATGAAAATGTAACAGTTATATGGTTCATTTTCTTTGATGATTTTTTCGCATCCCGCATAGCTGTGTCTTTTGTCCTTTGTAAAGTTTTTTTTCCTAGCATAGTGGACATTCCATATATTTTCAATTCACGTGTAGAGAATTGTTATCAATTGTATATCATACTTTCATTATGGTGCTTTTACAGGTTGGCACTTGCAGTTTCTCACCTTAGTCGTTCTGCACAAAATTTTGCTATCGACATGTTTTTCAAGTGCACATACATATTTGTTGTGTGCATTGGCATTGGGCGCAAGGACGTGGTAGAAATAGTAAATAATTTCTCTATTTTCCACCATTTTGTGGAGGAAATACATGCTCATGAGCTATTATGCTTTCACACATCCTCATTTGCAATAGTTTCTCACTTTGTTGTGACAAGCTAGGTAATATGGAGAAAGGCCTAGTCACTTTTAGCGTATTGTTTTTTATCAAATTTAGAAGAAAAGGGTAGTGATTTAGGGTTGGTTCAAAGTAAATGCACTTGGGCAGTGATTTAGGACTGGTTCAAAGTAAATTCACTTGGTCTTGAAGAAATATTAGTTCTCTGATTTATTTATTTTTCAAAAAATTTCAAAAATTTTGTGCACAATGATTTTATAATCTATAGTTAATGTCAATTAGCTAATGTACTTAGAAATTGTGTTATAAGCTTGTAAATTGTATATAAACACCTACCTACCTCATTCTCCTTGGTCACCATCATCCCCATGAGTCCATTAGCTATGAAAATTTTGACAGTTTTTTGTTCTTTGCACAAATATCCTTTTCTCTTATCCGAAGATATGAAATCTAAAAGGGGAAAAAAATACATAAGAAGAAGAAACAAACAAAAAAATGAAAAGCGCAGTAAATATGAAAAAATATTAATAGAAATCCTCGCTTCATCCTTCCACTTTCTACCACCATTTGAATCTATTCTCATATCCCAACAAACCAACTCTTCTCTTCTCTCTTCCCTAGTCTCATAATCATTCTACCTATTCTCTATCTTATTCTATGTCCTAGATGCCAAATTTCATATTCATTTAATTTTGATTTTGATAACTAAATTTCCTGTCATAGGCTCCCATCACCGACATTTTCATTTTTAATGGTCAGACAAGAAATTCCTTCCAATCACACCCCAAGAACTAAATTTTCTTATAATTATGCAACAAGGAAAAATGAATGTTCAAATTTCACCCAAAAAACTTTCCCCAAAATCATCACTAGCAAAAGATCGCATTGATCCATCATGCAATGGGTCAACTTGATCACCACTCACAAGTGGTTATGATCTCCATCCTGACTAGATCTAGATGAATTTAACAGTCTTCTAGACTGACTAGATCTCCTTGTTTTCAAATCATCCTCCTCATTATATATGCATGGTTTTAAATGGATTTGAAACATTAAAAAGGATATTAAATTTTTGGATACATTCTTTATTCCACTAAACTCCCTTGCATGACTATTTTCCCTTGCTTGGCTAGGGTTCCCTATTGAACTATAGGTCCTTAACAAGATAGGGGTCCATGTGCAACCAAGGGTCCTCATTGGACTAGGGATCCCTCTATTTATTTCATTGGAAATCCTGAAGCATTTGCAATGAATAATTGGAGACTCACATCACAACAACTATTCTTGATCCATATATATTGTATATTTACCAAGCTGCAAATCTATGACAAGCAACAATTGTATGTGTCACAAGAAAATTATGTTAATCAATTGAAAATATTTTAATTTACATGATCCAAACAATTGCATTTATTCCACATGCTTGTCTAGGGTTTCCTGTCAAGCTAGGAGTTCCTGATGACATAGCGGTCCTTGTCTAGTCATGGGCCCCTGTTGGACTAGGGGTCCCTGTATTTCTTTCATTGGAAATCCTGAAGCATTTGCAAGGCATATTTGGACACCCACATTGAAACAAATCCTCTCGATTTGTATATATTGTATATGTACCAAGCTGCAAATCCATGACAAGCAACAATTGTATGTGTCACAAGAAAATTATTTTAATCAATCGACAATATTTTAATTTACATCATGAAAAAATTGTATTTCTTCTGCACAGATATAGATTTTGCACCTCCACACAGGTATATCCCTGCACATCAAACAATTAGTAAATAAAATATATCTTCAACATGGAAATATAGTCCACACACATATGGATTCCTCCCTCCACTCAAGTATATTCCTGAACAACGAACACTTAGTAAATAAAATACATAAAAAACAATGTAGTTATTTTTGTAAGTGATTGAAATGGGCATAAATAATAAAAATTATGGCTAAATTTTTTAACTTAGTATTTTGATAATGATGTCTATTAGTTGGTGTAAAAATAATTTTTTACAATTTTTTAATATATTCCTATACAAATAATTAAAATATTAATAATTATTTATTAATTTAATAAAAGTTAATTATTAATTTAATCAAATTTAATTATATATGTTCAACAATTTGCTTTTTGCATATGCTAATTTCTTAATTGAACACTTATTTGCATTGATTCCAGGATATTCTAATGTCTACATTTAACACTTCACTTATTTACTAAGTTTTATTCCACATCGAACAATTTACCTTTTCCTTTATCTTTTACAAAGTTCTATGCAAAGTGTTTTCACTACAAGGAATTTAGAATTCTTCTTAAATATGCTAAGTTGCTCATTGAACATGTCACTTATTTACTTATTAAAAGTTCCTAGATATGGTCATAACAAAATTCTCTGTGCAACTGATGGAGTCCTAGAAAAACAAACTTGCAAAAATTCAACCACTTATCATGCAAATTACATTGCTTGTTAGTATCCATACTATCGAACTATTGAAAGTGCGAAGTTGCAAAGTGAATCAATGCAACATGTTTGTTGATATGAATTATCGACATGAGGGTTAAAATTAGACCAAGTGTTGGCTCTCCCAAAGATATGTGTGTGTGGATGTGCATAAGACATGTCTGTGATGAATATATATCTGGGTGAAAGATATATATTTTTAACAATATTTTTAAAGTTAAGCATATCCAAAACAACATTTGTTCACTTTATGTTCTTATTTTTAATATATGTATATATGTAAATACATTTACATATATAAAAAGTTAAGACTTTGGTCTTAATGTTTGTTGACTATCCATAGTTGTATAAAAAAAAATTGTCAATACACTATAGTTCCAAGATTTCTTGGTCAAAATCCTTTTTTACTTACCCACTTTTCACATTTCATGGATTCTACACATTTATATTCGTGGTACAATTGGTACCTTACTACTATTTATTCCAATCATTGTGCCAACAATTCATGGCTAATGCTCCCGCACTTGACACTTCTGAAATTTAACATTTCCATTGGTTTCATAGCATCAATTATAACAACCCAAATAATTTTTGTGATAGACGAGTTATTGATGACACCTTGATTTTCTCTGATTTGCAAAAAAAATGGAAGTTACTTATCATTTGTGTGAAGTAAATATGACCCTTTTCTATGGCATGCTTAACTGTTTCTATGTGTGCATCGTCATACTTTGTAAATAAATTATGTGTGGAAATGACATTTTAGTAAATGCACCAGATGCAATTTATCTTAAAGAAATTGCACCTCGTTATCACCCTTACTACTGTATCTCTGCACTCAACACAACCATAAATTATTCACCAAGTTTTACTCTACCTTGAACACTTTGATCTTTTCGCTTATTTTTACAAAATTTTATGATGAATGTTCTTAGTTGTTTTTACTTTATTCTTATCATTATCTTCTTTGCAATAATGATATTGCACTTTATTATATGAATTATGTTTCTGCAAACACTATTCATTGCCGATGCACCATGCTAATTTGTTATCTAACATTTTCAAAGATGTTTTGATTAGAAGAAGAAACCTTTTTTGCTAGTGGGACATGGACTAGCTCCTACCAAGTAAAAACTCCAATGCATTTCTTGTATAAAATTCTGCTACCGATGTACTATTCTTCGAAAATTTCTCTATGAAAATCCTTTTTACTTAGAGAATTTTCACATTGCATGAAGTCTTTTGCCATTGCAATATCCCCAGACACCATGCACCTATATCTTCCACATGTTCACACTTCTCACATATATATCTCCCACATAGTAAGGACTTTACTATTTTTATTTTCAACCGTTGTGGGAACAATTCATGGTTGATTCAAGCACAGTTCCCACTTCCGCAATTTGGAATTTCAAATGGTTATGCACCGACATTATAACAAAATATGTAATGTGCACGGTTACAGATTCATTTATTGCACCTTTATTTTCCACCATTTGCAAAAAAATGAAATTTATTTACCACTTGTGCGAAGGAAATGTCCCTCTTTTCTATCAGTTGTTTAGTGGTCTCTATTTATGGCTTCCCGTATTCTACAAGTAACTTACGTGTGGAAATGGAATTTTAGTAAAAGTGCCATATCCATTCGTGCCATAATCCCCACTGTATGTAAACGCAATAGTTTCAAAGCACATGTTTTGACAAGCTAGGTAATTTACACTATAACTGAAGCATTTATGACATCATGGTTTGATCCAATTTAACAAGAAAGAACAACAAGTAGGTAATATATCTCATGCAACATGAATGTATTGTTTTTATATGACCTATATAAT
The DNA here is from genome assembly GCA_010110895.2 of Picea sitchensis. Lineage (NCBI taxonomy): Eukaryota > Viridiplantae > Streptophyta > Pinopsida > Pinales > Pinaceae > Picea > Picea sitchensis. The sequence continues at coordinate 40,188 of SNQJ01S0069962.1, read as the reverse complement.
GGTTCCTATTAATGATTACACATCTTTCAAAGATATTTCATATGTGTGTAAATTATTTTCTAGTGAATAGGATCCATGCAGGATGATTTAAAGCAATTGGACCCCACTAATATACTATTCACAAGGTTCACCTATACCAAATTTCATCAAAAAAACAACACTATGGAAAATAAAGGGAGGAAAGAGCCTTTTTGCAGTGATACTATCAATTCACTAGCCAAGGAAGACAATAATTTTCATTGGTTTGCCTTGTACCAATGGTTCTTGAAATAGTCACTAGAAAAAAATAAAAATGACAGACTTTGGACCATATTCTTGGTCAATGTTGGTTGTGTTCTTGAAGATTTCGAATTCAAAGAACTAATAACCTGGTGTGCTTGAAGGTTTGACTCAAGGACAAAGATGATTAAACTAACAATGAAAAGAAAAAATTCAATGGTTCTTACTTTGAAAATGTTCAATAAAATGCTCTATCATTTGTCTTCAAATAAAACTCTTCAGCTTACAGATATAGACACCTTCGTGGCATCTCAGACATGCGATTGCAATTTATTGAGATACTTTCTACTACCTTTTGCAAACATGTTGATCGACCTTTCAACAATCGATATAACCTTGCTACAAGAACCATATCAAGACTTTTCATGGCTATTCACCTATGTCACTGACTGCGAGTCAGATTCACACATTCCTAAGTAAGCTCTATATGCACTATACTTTTCTTTCACAAGGATTCAATGTTTGATTGGGTAGAGGTCATATCAAATGAACTTTTTTTTCAGTTAAGTAACTACTTTATCACTCCGATATTTGTCATGGAAACACATTTAGTATTCACAATTAACTTTTTTAATTTCTTTGAGAGTCTCCCTGTCAAGGAGACCGTTAATACACACAATGAACCAATTCATTTATATCACTTGGTTCTATGAAATCATAAAACACCATTCAATTTTTTCATTGTTCAAAATAAGTTGGTTAGAGAGTTCATACACATGTTTGTTGGGGCAGAGCCCAAGAGAATAACCTAGGAAGTTGAATATTTTCTTAAGGGGGAGGAAATTTTCATTCAAGAGAAAAACCATACTTCCATCTACTTGTATGGTTGTCAATACAAACCGATTCTACTCCCTATATTTGTCTGCAATATATTTTTTGTTGCAGAAGTTTTCCACCAGTACAAATCTCATGTATTCTATTTGATAGAAAGAGAAAAAAACAATTATTTACATTGCCTCTTCGATTTGGGGAAACAATGGTTAGGAATCTATCACATTTGAAACAAGTCTCAAAGAAACTTAATCTATTTAATCTAAAAGAAGAACCCCTAGGGGGTTTTGATCCAAAGGGACTGTTCTTGTAACA
>SNQJ01S0069962.1:0-38813 GCA_010110895.2 Picea sitchensis | reverse complement strand
TTTGTAAATAAATTATGTGTGGAAATGACATTTTAGTAAATGCACCAGATGCAATTTATCTTAAAGAAATTGCACCTCGTTATCACCCTTACTACTGTATCTCTGCACTCAACACAACCATAAATTATTCACCAAGTTTTACTCTACCTTGAACACTTTGATCTTTTCGCTTATTTTTACAAAATTTTATGATGAATGTTCTTAGTTGTTTTTACTTTATTCTTATCATTATCTTCTTTGCAATAATGATATTGCACTTTATTATATGAATTATGTTTCTGCAAACACTATTCATTGCCGATGCACCATGCTAATTTGTTATCTAACATTTTCAAAGATGTTTTGATTAGAAGAAGAAACCTTTTTTGCTAGTGGGACATGGACTAGCTCCTACCAAGTAAAAACTCCAATGCATTTCTTGTATAAAATTCTGCTACCGATGTACTATTCTTCGAAAATTTCTCTATGAAAATCCTTTTTACTTAGAGAATTTTCACATTGCATGAAGTCTTTTGCCATTGCAATATCCCCAGACACCATGCACCTATATCTTCCACATGTTCACACTTCTCACATATATATCTCCCACATAGTAAGGACTTTACTATTTTTATTTTCAACCGTTGTGGGAACAATTCATGGTTGATTCAAGCACAGTTCCCACTTCCGCAATTTGGAATTTCAAATGGTTATGCACCGACATTATAACAAAATATGTAATGTGCACGGTTACAGATTCATTTATTGCACCTTTATTTTCCACCATTTGCAAAAAAATGAAATTTATTTACCACTTGTGCGAAGGAAATGTCCCTCTTTTCTATCAGTTGTTTAGTGGTCTCTATTTATGGCTTCCCGTATTCTACAAGTAACTTACGTGTGGAAATGGAATTTTAGTAAAAGTGCCATATCCATTCGTGCCATAATCCCCACTGTATGTAAACGCAATAGTTTCAAAGCACATGTTTTGACAAGCTAGGTAATTTACACTATAACTGAAGCATTTATGACATCATGGTTTGATCCAATTTAACAAGAAAGAACAACAAGTAGGTAATATATCTCATGCAACATGAATGTATTGTTTTTATATGACCTATATAATGGTTCCTATTAATGATTACACATCTTTCAAAGATATTTCATATGTGTGTAAATTATTTTCTAGTGAATAGGATCCATGCAGGATGATTTAAAGCAATTGGACCCCACTAATATACTATTCACAAGGTTCACCTATACCAAATTTCATCAAAAAAACAACACTATGGAAAATAAAGGGAGGAAAGAGCCTTTTTGCAGTGATACTATCAATTCACTAGCCAAGGAAGACAATAATTTTCATTGGTTTGCCTTGTACCAATGGTTCTTGAAATAGTCACTAGAAAAAAATAAAAATGACAGACTTTGGACCATATTCTTGGTCAATGTTGGTTGTGTTCTTGAAGATTTCGAATTCAAAGAACTAATAACCTGGTGTGCTTGAAGGTTTGACTCAAGGACAAAGATGATTAAACTAACAATGAAAAGAAAAAATTCAATGGTTCTTACTTTGAAAATGTTCAATAAAATGCTCTATCATTTGTCTTCAAATAAAACTCTTCAGCTTACAGATATAGACACCTTCGTGGCATCTCAGACATGCGATTGCAATTTATTGAGATACTTTCTACTACCTTTTGCAAACATGTTGATCGACCTTTCAACAATCGATATAACCTTGCTACAAGAACCATATCAAGACTTTTCATGGCTATTCACCTATGTCACTGACTGCGAGTCAGATTCACACATTCCTAAGTAAGCTCTATATGCACTATACTTTTCTTTCACAAGGATTCAATGTTTGATTGGGTAGAGGTCATATCAAATGAACTTTTTTTTCAGTTAAGTAACTACTTTATCACTCCGATATTTGTCATGGAAACACATTTAGTATTCACAATTAACTTTTTTAATTTCTTTGAGAGTCTCCCTGTCAAGGAGACCGTTAATACACACAATGAACCAATTCATTTATATCACTTGGTTCTATGAAATCATAAAACACCATTCAATTTTTTCATTGTTCAAAATAAGTTGGTTAGAGAGTTCATACACATGTTTGTTGGGGCAGAGCCCAAGAGAATAACCTAGGAAGTTGAATATTTTCTTAAGGGGGAGGAAATTTTCATTCAAGAGAAAAACCATACTTCCATCTACTTGTATGGTTGTCAATACAAACCGATTCTACTCCCTATATTTGTCTGCAATATATTTTTTGTTGCAGAAGTTTTCCACCAGTACAAATCTCATGTATTCTATTTGATAGAAAGAGAAAAAAACAATTATTTACATTGCCTCTTCGATTTGGGGAAACAATGGTTAGGAATCTATCACATTTGAAACAAGTCTCAAAGAAACTTAATCTATTTAATCTAAAAGAAGAACCCCTAGGGGGTTTTGATCCAAAGGGACTGTTCTTGTAACATTTAACATCGATAAGCTACATCAACCTTTTTACAATATTTGAAGAAGAAACGACTAAGAATCTATCAAAGAAGGACACAAATTCATGCAATGATGGCTTGTTCACATAAATAAGTTCAAATACCAAAATCCAGGGTAAAACAAGACAAAGGGGGAAACTAGTGCTAATGTCCAATCTTCTTCCAATCACCATCCATGTAAGAGATCCTCACCTGAGAAAAGAACCAAATGACACAAGGTAAACATATAATAGAGTAATGAAGGGTATTTTGGAGATGATAGTGGCAAGAAACAACCTCATGAAAATCTTGAATGAGCACATATAGTGTTGCATAAAAAAAGGAAACAAACCCCAAATAGAGACAATTCAAAAGATACAGGAATCCTAGGAAATGATGAAGATATGTAAATCGAGAACACAAAGCTACACGACTGGGTATCCTAGACAATTGTTGAAAGGTAACAAATTACATAGGACCTCGCAATAGAGGAACCCATGTCTTTGACAAACAGTCCTTAACATTACACAATACTAACTACAAGAGGGATGGAAATAAGTTGTAGAAATTAATTTTAGTGGTCAATATATAAAGAGTTGCACCATATGAACTCATGCAACTACATCACTACATGGGGGATGGTATTGCAGATTCAATTTTGGAACAAGAGTTGCAAACGATTAAATTGAAGAAAAGAATAAGTGAAATTGAGGATGCACTTAGTCCCAGAACATTATTTTCACAACCAATGGTGATACTTTCATCATAACATACTCCTCCAAGTACTCCAACAATCTCAAGGCCAATCAGGAAGGCCCTTCAATGGTTAAATGGATTCAGATTCTATGTTGCTAATAAAATTAATAGAAGACTTGATATAATCAAACATGCATGGGAAGTCAACACCAACCTATGTGACCTTTCACAAAGGAATTTAAGTTTTACTGGATATTTGAAAAGAGACTTGCAACATGAGGAAGCCTACCGCAAAAACAAGTTAAACACTTTCGTTGCACAGGTGACTAGTGTTATCACCCTATAATTCATGTGCCTAATTTATAAGCTTAATATCTCATTTTTGCAGTGTTTTGGCATTTTTGAAGCGAAATGGTACTTTTGCAGCACCCTGTAAAATTTTGTAGCAATAAAGTTTTGCAGTGATAGATTTTCATAGCGAGGGGGGTTTCGCAGTGCTCCCAAGCTCGATGTTTTCGTAGAGCCATGCAACCACTTGTCGACGCTAGGTTTTTAAATGAGTAAAATTGGTATGTTTGGGAAAATAAAAATTGGTTTATAGTGGTTTTTGTGTTCTCGGGCTCATATGTAGGATTAAAGTTATTTTTTATAAAAATGATGGGCCCGAGGCCCAAACTTTAATTATTATATTTCATTAAGAAACCTCCAAGCCACGATCTCCCATATGAAATCCCAATGCCAAATCAACACCCAATACCAAACAAAAGGCACAAGGAGGAGAGCCCATGGGTTCATATTTCATGCACTACGCGTCGACCAACTTTGGAGAGGGCGATGAGTATAAATTCACCAATGTTCATTATTTTCTTAAATTTGGGATTATTTCTTCACTGTGAAAAATAAAAAATGCAACATCTTAACTCAAAGCCAAGCAATTGGATCGAGGGCCAAGTTGGAAGATGTGCACTCTCAAAGAATTTTAGAAGTTCGAACACCAGGACCAAGGAAGTGCACTTCAAGTGGATCTCAAGAGAACTTATATATATGGGATATACTCACAGATGCATTAAAAAAAATTCAAGCTCTCTAACTGTGATCAAAATCCATAAGGCTCGCAGTGTGATGGGTTAAGGTGAACACCATAATTCAAAGGTTTATATCCAAATAGAGAGGAAATGAGCCCTGCCAATGAGAATTCCAGTCTTCCCAAGGTGGAGGAGGGCATCGATGGAGCCATACCTGATGCACTTTCCATGAATGGAAATGTTGCACAGATTTCAATGAGAGATCATGGGATATTAATGACTAAAGAAGATCTCATAAAAAATCTGGGAACAATAGCCAAATATGGAACTTCATCTTTTCTAGAACAAATGCATCATATAACCTAATATGTTTTCATGTTCCCTTCAATGACATGTCTCCAACAAGATTGGATTGAACAAAGGAAATGTTTTTGACAGAATGAATATCAGGAAAAGCGAATAGAAATTCAATTTCAAAGTTTAGACTTGAGTTTTTCCATATGTAGAAAGTGGATCAAATTTATTAAGTTGCAGAATATGACAACAATGGCAAAATGATGACATCATTTTAAAGTAAATAGTTTTATGCTCAAGTGCCTTGTTTCTCTATAGCCTATCAAATAATGGATGGAACGTGCTCTTAGTTTGCTAGTAAATGAAAGACATGACATATAGAGTAAGATTTTGAAATTTTGGACATTGCTAGTCAGGGTTGTTGGTTACTTGGGCTGACCTAGGTTATGATCTCAAATAGGTTTCCAAAAAAACCCTCAAAACTATTGTCCCTCCTGGTAAACTGGAAAGCAATGTTGTGCACATAATTCACAACATATTCTCACCCGAGATAGCTTTATGGGGGACTACAATACTTAGGTTTTTGCATTCTAGGAAGGAATGGGGACTGTGTTTTGATACTTTTCCCTATACATCATCATCATTAATCATTAATCTACTTCTAGAATTCATTCATCATTAAATTATGCATGCATGTTGTTATAGTTAGTTTTAACCATTCATTCTTTAAAAAAATAGTAAAATAAATCATTCATAACACATAGAACAAAATATTTTACCGTGGAATTCTTAGGTGTTTGCAGTCTAGGAAGGAATGGGGATTGTGTTTTGATACTTTTCCTTATACATCATCATCATTAATCATTCATCTACTTATAGAATCCATTCATCATTAACTTATGCATGCATGTTGTTATAGTTAGTTTTAACCATTCATTCTTTAAAAAAATAGTAAAAGAAATCATTCATAACACATAGAAAAAAACATTTTACCATGGTTCACCCCCTTCTGAGCTACGTCCACAAAGACCTAGCTCTTCTGATATTTTATTCATTCTTCTGCAAAATTTGTGTTGTGCATATTACATATTCAATATTATAATCAAAAGGAGGGTAAGTACCCTCTGGGAGGATGACTATATCACACCAGGCTCCTCATCCTATGACCTAACCCTCAGACAATAGCTTATTACACTCTACCACAATCACCATAACAAAACTCACAACAATCAATAACTTCTAAACCCCTAACCTAAACCTCCTAGGTCTTTATTTATACTACTCTAATGGCTTATAGCCATTAAAATATTTTCAAAAAACCTAACCCTAACATGGTTAGTCTTATATGCATGCGTGCCATGTTTCTTTTCCTCTTGCATGCTTATTTTCCTTCTTTTTTGCATGCTACTTTTTTGCCTCCTAAGGTGTGTGCTCAAAAAATAGACCTTCTCTTCCAAAATTAGGATTGCGCCCAAAATAGATCTTTCTCCCAAAATAGGAATGCACCAACATGCCCCCAAAACTGACATGTGGCTCGTCCTGAGCCACTCAGGTGGTGTGCACTCCCTGTACCACTTTCTTCAAGCTGTGGAACTTTTCTGCTAGTTCCTCTCCTTTTTATTTCACTTGCACAACTTTCTCTGCTAGTTCCTTGACCATCTACGTTGTTATTTGTTCTTGCAAAAATGTTGCGCTCTCTGTATGTTTCTATGACATCCTTTTATTCTCTTCCTCCATCTCCACAATTATCTACGTTTCTTTCTCCTGGAGGCACTCCAACTGGGCCTACCTTTCTTTCTTATTGATCTGCGCAGTTTTTAAGTCTTCCTGCAGGGTCTTTATCTCCCACGTGCTCTTCAAGAATTTGGTAATTCTCATGGATTTATGTCTTTGATTCAACTTCTTCATTGTAGCGCCAATTTTCTCCTCTTGTTGGTCCAATAGTTTGACCTTTTCATCCTCCTCCAAAGTGATCCAAATTTGTGAAGTTCTGTCAAACAGTGTTGTGACTTCATTGGGTTACCTTGCCATCTCCTATGTCTGGAATGTTGTTTGTTTTTCTATTTTCTCTAGGATATCAGGAGGAGTCGTAGGATTAAGTTTTTCTTTTGAATTCTCTATCTCCTTCCTATATCCCTCAATTGTTCGCGTAATGATATTTATCTTTTCATCTGCGCTCCTATCTAATGTTTGCACACTATATAGAATGTGGTTGTATACCGATGTTAGCCCCTACTCTATCTTGTTAGGGCATTCTTTTTCCTCATCCTTATCCAAATTAAACTAGTCGTAGGTGATATGTAACATCTCTGCGACCCCTACCAACTTCCAATTTGGTGGCATCCATGCAATCTATGGATTGTACCTCTTGCATTACACTAGCCTAGATTATGTATAGTGCTTTCATGGGTATTTGTGCCATGACTAAATCAAAGTGGTTTATGTCCCCCATGGGTTTCTACATAGTCTCTTGATCAAATCTAACCATCTACTGTGTGACCGTGTATGTGGCACTGCATTGCACCAATATCTGAACTGTATCATTTTTTTCTTTCTACGCAGAGGGTTGTTGTGTCTTTTTAGGCTGATGCGTTGTGTCTTGTTGTACTATATGAATTTGTAGTTGTTGTAGAATATCATGGACTTATATGAGTTTGGACATGATCTCCTCTCTCTGTGATTTTACGACACAGACCACATCTTCCCCCTGTCCTGGACCTTGTCCACCATGAACTCAACATCATCCTCTGTCAAGGTGATGACTGGGCATTTCTGGGTGTATTTCATATTTTTGTACGTTTCATCCACCTGTGCTGTAGTTATTTTTGTCTATGAGTGTTTTTCCCCACTCATTTTCGTCTTTGCCTCCTCCTCTTCGACCTACGATGTGTCTCCCTTCTTAGCATCCCCCTGAATGTCTTCCCTAGGAACTGTTGTTTTCCTCCTTTGCCTCTTTTGTACTGTTCTTCTTCTAGATGTTTGATTACACACTGCAACCTTCCGGGTGTTAGATGTTGGGCTATTTGTCTTTGTTGAGGGGATTTGTTTATCTTGCCCCTTGGGTTTAGTTTATTTTGTTGTTGCTAACTTTATTCTTGGTTTTTCTACTTGCACCTTCCACTACGCAGGCCATTCTTTGAGTATCCAATCAACCCCTTCTTTAGTGACACGGTAATTCATCTCCAATCATTTCTTCTTTGGATCCCTTGAGACCTGGATCCACATATGGTGCCTTGATGCCTTAAACTGGGCTATCCCTTCATACTCTTGGACCACTTCCATAGGAATGCACCACACAATGGTTGTTCATTGTTCTATCTCTTCCATAATCATAGAGAACACCATGCTATTCACCTACTTATTTTTTTCATCCTTGGCCTGCCAGAGGGATTCATACCTGGCTTCTTAGAACTTCCCTTTCCTATCCAAAAAATCCAAAAATTTTGGCTCATGCCACCTTGCCAAGTTGTTGGGGTCATTTCCAGCTTCCGAAATTTCCCTCCCTTTTTCTATTTTCCTGAATTCTTTTCTCCCTTTCTTTTCCCTCTTCTATACTTACTTATTTTTTCCCTTTTCTTTTTTCCCTCCTACTATCCCTTTCTAGTTTTACACTTAGTCACATTTTTTAGACCACAGGTTCCTGGGTTAGTGGACTTACAGTTTCTCATCTCCATCTATAATGTGAAATCATGAGTCTAACCGACCTTCGTGTTGTTCCATACTTAATCGATTCTACGATCGTGGGTTCCTAGGCTAGCGAGATCGAACTTTCATGATCCTATTTTCTGTGATATACACATTGAAAAAAAAGTTATGTGATCTACATTTTGATCCCCGGAATACCCGAGCTTCCAAGTCTCATTCCACCTATGATGATTCCATCTGACCGTCGCGCCATTATATACTTAGCCAATTTAACACTTTATACCATTGCGGACTCGCGGGTTCACGAGTTCTCAGATTCACAAAAATATCAAATCATATTTTTCTCTTGTTGGTCCCCACCACCCTCGCACTCTTCCCAATGCACATTTACTATGATTTTAATGATAATAACTTACCATACAGGTTTGAAAGGATGGCCATTAATAAGCTAAATTCTCAAGGAGATCTCCTATTAAAACGCATTAAAGAAGGTTTTACGAAGGATTATATTATCACCCTCCAGCATTCATTTTAAAGATAATCTGAAGCAAGGGAACGTTCTCGTCAACTTATGCCAACAACTCGACAATAGTTCTGTGGAGATACATTGAATATTTTTTGGCATGAGGACCTGAGTTTTGAGTGGTCCAGAGCATATTCCTACTACTCATCCTCTTCTTCCCAGAAGGAGGTAATATGGACGTCTGTAATTTTCCATGCAGGTTGTGTCCCTGAACTCTTTGACTGTAAGGAGTTGGTCACCTGGTGCATCGAGAGATATATTCCAAGCCAGCGGATTATTCAGTTGTGGGACCATTCCCCTGTCTCTTTATCACCTCAGGTATACCGTAATATGTTGAGACTTCCCAAACCAACGCTCACCTTCAAGGGTGAAGATTGCAGGGAGTTCTTAAAAAATCATGACAATGGATTGGACCTCTTACCTGAATTCCTAGACAACCCAACGGTCGTCCCCGAGGACATCATGAGATTTCAGGTTGGATCGTTTAAAAATACCTTCCTGGAAATTGCATGGGTTTTTACGAGGATAACAAGACAATAAACTACAACCAACATCTCTCAGATGATTCTTTACATTCTATATTTTACAGTCAAAGAACAGACCATCTTCCATTGGGGTAAGTTGATTTCCATTGAAATCTCTTCCCAATTGTCGTAATACAAGAAGGAGAAGAAATTATTTATGTCATCTTATTTGGTTTTTGAGATAACACATTGTTGTCAGTTCCCAAGATTATCTATGTGTAACAAGGTAAAATGTGAATTCGACCCAGCAACCTTCTAGTATCAAACATTCTAGAGGCACCAGGCCTCCCAATATTTTTATGAAGTTTTTAATGATTTTGTCTGAGTTTTTAAAGATTTTTTGTGTAGAAAGGACACTCCCTAGATGTCTGACCAGGAAAGTAAGTTCTTGGATAGGAAGGGGACACTAGAAAAAATGGATAATTATAACTTTATAATGATTTTTGGTTCCAAGGAAAATCCTTCCTTCCTTCCATGCCACATATCTCACAAAATGTTTTTTGTTGAAATAACAAGGAAGTACAACTATTGGTTTCATTTTTTCCATGAAAAGAGAAAAAATCAATGCATACCTCTTCCTTGGAAAGTTGGAGACTTCATATTTAGAAATATGAACAAGATTTATGAATTCATGGGCCACTTCCATAGCCTCAATCTAAAATATGTTGAAAGAGTAAAAGGGTTCGACCCTAGAGGAATTTTTGTAAAAGATATATTGGTTGTTGTTTTCAAAAATTCTTTCATTAATGATATTTTGAATGAAGATGGAGATAATGTCTCAGCCACTCCCTCTCGTGACACCGATGACCTAGAAACGATACTCAACACCAATGAGGCATACAAGTAGAGAGGAAAAGGTTTGGGTGAGAAAATTTCCCAATACCTGACTGTCACTCCAAAGAGTACAACATCGTGAAGCAGCACTCCAGCGGCCCACCAAATTAAGAATGTAACCGATAGTTCTTTAGGAGGAGGAGGAGATAAGAACCCTCCTTCAAGAAAAAATGAAAGTTCTCACAAACTTCCCTTTAGGAAGAAAATAAAAAAAAAATTGCAAGAAGAGGAGGGACCTCAAGGTGAAAGCGATATCCGCGACCTCTCTCTTGAGGATATGGAACTCAAAATTGACATCGAAAAAGTGTTCTCCAATGTTGACCAGCTAGAGAAATCTGCTCACCAGAATCCCCAGATGGAAATAATTGAGAGAGAGACCTTCAATAAAGAAGAGTCTTTTGTATTTAAGAGCATTTTTTTTGACAGCGAGTCCAAAAATTTGATTATTGAGAAAAGAGATGTAAATAATAAAAGGAGAAATCTCATTCAAAGATTAACCTACGGAACATGCGGCCTTCCCAACTTTCCCAAATTCACTGAGCAACTAGAGATGGTCTAGATAACTATATTGGAGGCATTGAAGCAGATAATTTCAGGTTAAAGGAGCAAATCAAAGAATTGGAGGAAACTTTAATGCCTCTTCCAGTACTTGCTAGTCCTTTAGCAATGATCAGGCCCACCACACCAGCAACAAAATTAAAAGGATAGGCAATATTTCTCACATCGTCCCGGGGCTATGTGGAGAATAATATCAAGAAAAGAATGGAATTAATTACCGAGGCTTGGGAGATGTCAAAGAGCATGGTCTCTTTTGGAACGAGATCACATGTTTTTGATGAATATTTACAGGCAGATTTGAAAAATGAGGAAGGTTTTTACCTCGATGCGGTTGTACCATTTGGTTTTAAAGTTACTAATATGACAGATTTGAGAATAAGAGAGGAGGATATCACTTCTTCGAATTGGATAAAACAACTAAACACATGCTGGAAGGAAAAGGTTAAAAGCCTGAATATTATTGTCCAAGAATGTGGTCAGGTTATAACCAGAAGAAAAGAATTATTCAAAAATATGACTGAGATAGATCTAGTTGGCAGCACCAATGGCATCCAAGACCCCAAATTGATACTCAACTCATTTTTATTAAATAGGAAATATTTTGACGAACAAGTTGATATCTTTAAAGGGTTATCATTTGAAAAATTCTACGAAATTCTTGAGTATAGTGAAGATGACGTGAAAAACTAGCTATTTGATTATTCGATTAAAAATCAAGATATTGAAAAATATTTGCGAAATATTTTTATTGATCTAAGGGACTTGGGAGGAGAGATCTTCAATATAAAAATACGGCATGAAATCAACGTGGTGCCAATGAGGAGCTACATCAAGGAGTGGTTTAAAAAGGTTGTCGACAAACTTATCGATGAAGGGCAAAGAACAATTGAGACGGCTCCTATAATTGTTGATGAAAGCCATAAAAGGACATCAATGAGTAAGTGAAAAACATGAGATACAATCATAGTAATTTCATACCGATCAAATATTTTTGTCTTTATCAAGCTCTTCATCTAGTTACTCCAGCTCTTTAAATAGAAAGGTTTAACTGAAGACTAATACTTTCTTTTTTCTTCTTACCAGGTCTTGTTGTCTTCCACCTCCCACTTTATTCATTCTATGAACTTCATTCTTATAGGTATTTGCTTTATGGTACACGGGAGCCCCAATCCCATTCATTATGACAAACCCATTTTAATTTCAAAGAATATGTATTGAACTATATATTTTTTAGAAATTCCAAGAGAGTTGTTTTGGGAACAATCTCGATTGTACTTTGTAACCCAGTTTTTCTGAATATAAAGTATTTGAGGTTGATCTATCGTTATCTTCATTTGAGTTTTCCATGTATCACTCTGTCAAAGTTCTCTTATGCATGCAAATCATTTTATTTTATTTTTGTATGTGATCATAAATATTCATCCCTAATATGATGGATGTGAGGAAATTCTGTTTATTTGCTTTAAATGTATGAATGTATGTGTTTCCTGGTCCATTTTCATGAACTTTATTTTTAAAAGAAAAAAATGTTTTCCATTTTTTGTTATATCTATTTTACTTTCCTTTGACGGACTTCTATAAAATTCCCACATTTTAAAAATCTCGAACAGAGGAGTGCTACTCTATAAAAATGCAGGAGGATTTGTATCCTCGTGAGGATGATGTTTCGGTCCTAACGGATTCAAGAATCAACATTTTTGGCGACCATACTGGGGACATGAACTAAAAATTTGGAACCTGGCCCAACTTTTTTGAAAGAATATATGAATTTACCCTGGGGTAATAAACCCCATTTAGAAATTGGATTGAATAATCAACAAAGAATTTTGCACTAGTTGTATAATATGGTAATATCAACATACCAGACTTGAGAGGAGTTAGAAGGGTCCTAGAAAATCTCAGTCCCAGAAGAAGAAAGAGAAATCCTTCGAAGAAAAAGGAGAGAAGAATGACAAGATCGAAGAGACCAAATATTGGCTAGAATAGCACAAGAACAAGGTAAATATTGAAGATGGACGAATACAAGGGACCCATTACCAGAAGTAAAAGTAAGAAAATCTCCATCCTTATAAGTGAAAATTATGATCTTGAAACATCCTAAAAAATTGCAGCGAGAGACGAATAGCCCCGAAACGAGCATCATGAGGAGAGACAACGAGGTGAAAGAGATGCTACAAGAAACCAAGGAATCCTGAGGTTTGGAAATAGAAGGAGGGTAAGAGATTCCCCTCTTAATCTCATAGGTGAAAAACATGAGCTCCATGTCCTCCCTAAGGGAACCTTAAAGGAATTTTCTGGATATGAGACAATCAATACAAAGAGACATATGCACTTATTTCTTGACATTTGTGACTTTCACTGAGTCAAATATGATGATGTCATGGTGAGGTTGTTTCTGAAAAATTTATCAGAAAGATATTATGAATGGTATACAACATTTCCCATTAGATCCATTCACTCATTTAATGACCTCAAAGAGATGTTCCTAACGATGTTTTCCCCCCAAATTTCCTACCATACCCTCCTCACAGACTTCATCTAGATTGGGTTGAGGAAGAAAGAAAGGATATGAGATTTTAATCTTAGGTTCAATAAGACCTTGAGTAGAATCCCATAAGACAAAATACAAAATGACTCGGTCATTCTTGGTTGTTATAAGAATACAATGCCCCAGAATGTAAAATATGACATCAAAACATCCCAAATGGATACTTTGGAGGAAGCAATGATTAAGGCCACTGAGATGGAAGAAATTAGGATTGAAACGAGTGTCAACCTCGACATTATACTGGGAAGAGTAAAAAGGAAGACAAGAGGATTGAATATTTATAATCAAGGAGCATCCAGCTCGAGAAAGAATGAATAATTTAAACCTCGGGCGGCTTCGAATCAAACGACGGGCGAAGGATTTTTTAAAGGAACCATACCTGACGTAAAAGTTGATCCTGTTGCGCAGGAAACAAATAAAATAATTGAGATTGTGCATATCAATAGAAACATAAAAACTATTTAGAATGAAATAACCAAGATGAGAAGGGGAGATAATTACATGCCAAACCCAAGAATTTTGATTCCCGAACAAAGGAGGAACCATCCCCCTGAAAACATATTCAGGTTCGAGAATACTAACAACGAACAGAGACCAAGGTTTCCCAGACAACCTACTCCAAACACGACTATTTTGGATGATGTCTAGGATGAACAATTGATCAAGCAAAAAGGTTATTACTTACCTAATGAAATCTCTGAGATAGTGCAGATGGAAAGATGCAAGACGTCCATGTATATATATGGAGAGGGAGAAAACGATCCTAACTCGCACGAAAACGCCGCCCAGACAAGAGGGTTTGTAAATAGACCAAATAATAAAGGTGACTCCGACAAAGAAAAACAAAAATAAAAAGAAAAGGAAAAATCAAATGAAAAGTGTCAAATGAGAAGGTGATAGTTGGAACCACAAGGCAACACTTGGCTTCAAGCTCAAATCAAATGATGTATAATGTCGTGGAGGACTTAAGTAAGTTGAGGATAAATTTTCCTTTTATAGAAGTGGTGAATATTCCTCAGCAGAGGCAAAACATATTGAAGTTGTTGAATGATCCATCAGAAAGAAATGAAGTTGTTGTTACCACTCCAAAACAGAACCAAAGCTCGTTGACTGCTAAGCTAAGAGGTAAAATTCCACCCTTCTACATTGCAATTGAAAACCATGATGTTGCATTACATAAATGTTTAGTTGATACTGGTGCGAAAAATAATATAATTCCACTTGTGGTTATGGAAGCATTGGGCATGAGTTGCACTAAGTATCATGAAACTTGTGAGATTATATATGCAATCGATTATAGAAAATTGTCGGCGTACGGGGAAATCAAGGATTTTTAAGCCTGGATTACAACAACTCCCCATATCATCATAATTTTTAATATTACCATGAAATACCTTCCTCCAGCATATGGGGTTGTGATGAGAAGATATTGGGCCTCCATGATCAGTGGTGTTGGCCCTCGACCAAGTTTTGAGTAAACCTTGGTCAGGTTTGGACCACTTTTTGGACTTCGACACATTGGTCGAGAAAGGAACGCCCAGGAAAAGTTGAGATCGTGGATCTCACCAATTTTGTGGGCTATGTGGACCCAACAATGGGTTTTTTAGGGTGTTTGTAATGGTTTATGGGATGTCGGCCCATGGGTTCTCCCATGATTACACCTTTTTGTAAGGGATTTTAAAAGTATAAATAAGTAAGAATGTATTGTAGAAGAGTAGTGGAAAGTGGCTAAGTGCAAGTAATTCGATTGGCTTTGTGCAAGAGAATGGCTGTGTGTTAAGGATTTGTTGGTTCTATGCGTTGACCTAGTTTGGAAGGAGGATCAGGTGCTCAGTGCACAAATATTTTTTCCTCTGTGAAGCTTGACTCTATGGCTTGGTGCACAGGAGTTGTTGAATGTAAGAGATTTATGAATAATAAAGAATATGAAGCAGTTGGTGGACGTAGCCCCACATTTGGGTGAACCACGTATATCTTGTGTATTTGGTTTTCTTTGTGCTGTGTTGTTTATGTTATGAATCTTCTCAGTGATTTTATGTATGATAGATAGATATTTTGATTCTTAGTGCTTTAATTGCATTAAATACAGATGAATGTTAGATCTAACTCAGTACTAAGTGCTCAGGATATATGATCATTTATTGTTACTATGCCAATCTATATTAGGGTTTGTTCTGTGATGTTAAGGAAGCTATTAAACTAATGCTTATGATCTTCTAAGTGTTACTAGAATACTCTGCGAAGTGTTATCATCACATATCTATGTCCCATCTCGGTTATAGTCACCTACGTCCTGTAACCCCCCTGCCTCTACCTCGGGTGAGACTTCGCTTGCTCCGTAGGTGTTTCTAAAAGGGGTGGTATTTAGGGTTTTGTTGGTTCATTGTTGAAGCATTGAAATCTAGGTCTGCCCCTGTGCCAATAGGTGGATATATAATGAATAATGACAGTTGTATGATGCTACCAAGAAAGGAGCGAGCAATTATTAAAGTACCCTGTGAACCTAGAAAACCTTTCTCCTTCAACAAAAAGGATAATGAATTAATGGAAGATTACATAGATGTTGGGATTGGAAAATATGTTATCTTAGACATGGAGAACAACTAAAACCTAGAACAATTTAAAGACTTGGAGGGACCAGAATGTTTGTTTGAAGTCTATTGGAGAATGTCATTCGACGAAGCCTGTTCTAAATCTGGGAACAAAGTTGGAATTGTTCTCTTAATCCTAGACAAGACGACGCATCCCCACACTTTAAGAATGGAGTTTCCATGCACAAATAATGAGGAAAAATATGAATCTTTGATCCAGGGGATGATCCTCACACAAGGAATGAAAATAGAACATCTCATTTTGACTGGAGATTCAGAGTTGGTCATCAATTAGGTTACCAAAAGTACAAAATAAAAAAGGAAAGACTTAAGTTGTATTTCAAAAGAGTTAATAACCTAATGGAATCCTTCATCGCTTTCAATATCACTTTCATTCCAAGGGACAAGAATCAAAAGTCCAATTCACTAGCCTTGGTGGACTCATTATCAAACCCATATGATGTCCTAAGAAAAACGTCTTTCTTGGTAGAAAGGGCCTTTTGGCCATCCATGCCTGGTAATAGTGAGTACTTACAAGTTTTTGAAAATGATGAACAATTGGAGAATTTTTTGTTAAACGATGATGATGAAGAAGACAATAGCTCAATTTTCGTCTCGAAAGACTGCATACAAGTTGAATCTTTATTTAGAAAAGACGATCATGCCAAGAATCTTCTTGAAGAAGTTTCAGTTCGAAAGGTGCAAGAAACAAGAAAAGTCAATATTGGAATGGACCAGTCCCCGAAATATGTCAATTTGGGAGTTGATTTCACCCCCTAAGAGGTTGATCAATATGTTTCCTTATTAAAAGAATATATTTATGTATTTGGTTGGACCTATGACGATTTGAAGGCCTATGATAAAACTATATTTCAGAATATCATTCCTTTGAGGGAAGAAGCCAAACCGGTGAAACAAAAAATAAGAATGATGAATCCCAAGCTGAAACCTCTGGTAAAAATTGAGTTGGAGAAGTTGAAGAAGGAAAGGATAATATATCCCATTAAACATTCCTACTGTATTTCAAATCCAGTGATTGTCAAGAAGAAGACCAGGGAAATCCGAATGTGCATTGACTTCAGAGATCTTAACAAAGCAAGCATAAAAGATAATTTCCCATTTCCCAACATGGAGTTTCTTCTACAACAAGTTATTGTATAAGACTGCATGTCTATGTTGGATGGTTTCTTTGGATATAATTAGGTTTTAGTAGATGAGGAAGATAGATAAAAGACAACATTTATCACACCATGGGAAACATATGCATATGCTAGAATGCCCTTCGGTTTGAAGAATGATGGAGCCACATTCCAAAGGGCCATGGATCATGCATTCATCAGATTGATAGGAAATTTTATGGCGGACTATCAAGATGAATTGACAGTGCATTCAAACAAAAGGGAGGATAACATCCATCATTTAAGAAAAGTCTTTGAAAGATGTAGATTATACGATGTTTCTCTGAACCCAAAGAAATGTTTTTTTTCTGTGACTCAAGGCAAGTTGTTGGGCCGCATTGTATGAAAGGAAGGGATTTACATAAATTTAGAAAGAGTTAAAGAAATTAATGAACTCAAACCCTCGACATCCAAGAAGGCAGTCCAGTCATTCTTCGGGAAAATAAATTTTGTTCGAAGATTTGTCCCTTCTTACACAAGCATCGTAAAACCTATCAATTTATTGTTGAAAAAGGAGCAGAGATTTGAGTGGACAACATATGCTCAGGAATCATTCAACAATATCAAAGGGGAAATCAGTGATCACCACTGCTCCCATTCTAATTACTGAAAAATTTAAGAGATATTTCATTATCTATTCATTTTCTAGAGAGGCAGTCATTGCATCCATCCTCACTCGGAAAAATAGCAACGGAGAAGAACTCTCGATAATTTTTATGTCAAAAACCCTACACGACTATGAGATGAGGTATTAAAAACTCAAGAAATGGGATTTGGCTCTTGTAAAAGTTGTGGCACACTTTCGGGCTTAAAATCCCATGTTATAGATTGCGTTCCCTCGTCACCAATGAATATGCTTCTAAATCAACAGTTGAGAGAAGGGAAATGGGCTAACTGGTTAGCGAAAATTCAAGAGTATAATATCAAGATTAAACCTTTGAAGTCAATAAAAGGACAAGATTTATGCAAGCTTATTGCGAATGGGGACTCGATCGATGGGATGATTTCAATCTCAGTTGGGGAACCATTAGATAATTTAGAATGATACAGAGATATCATATTCTATTTAAGGTCCAGGAAATTTCCTGTTACAATGAATTCTAAGGAGAGAAGGACACTCAAGATGAAGGTGAACCAATATGTGTTGATTGCTGACATACTTTTTAGAAGAAATTTTGATGGAATATTACTGAGATGTGTCGATGAGAATCAAGCTCAAGGAACGATCAAAGAATTCCATGAGGGAATATGTGGTGGACACTTTGCACCTACTGCAACTTCCCAAAAAATAATCAGAGAGATATTTTACTAGCCGTCAACATTCATGGATTTGTATGCCGCAATAAGGAGATGTTTGTCATGTCAACAGTTTTCAGAAAAAATGAAGAAAGTTGCGATGCCTCTACAACTGATTTTGGTGGAACAATCATTTTCCTAGTGGGGACTTGATGTTTTTGGGTCAATTAATCCAAAATCTAGAAAGGGGAATATGTACGTTATGAAAACTATCGATTATTTCATGAAATGGCCAGAAGAGGTGGTGCTAAAGAAGGATGACACAGAAGAATTAATTATATTCCTCAAGGACAAAATTCTATCAAGGTTTGGTGTCCTTGATAAATTTATCACAAACAATGATTCGATCTCCATAGGGTCAAAGTTCATGGAGTTTTGTGGACAATATGGTATCATCATGGGTTAATCATCAAATTATTATCCATAAGGAAATGGCCTTGCTGAATCCACAAACAAAACACTTGTGCAGATATTGAAGAAAATTGTTGATAGAAACCAGAGGAATTGACCTCTGAAGCTGACAGAAGCATTATGGGAAAGAAGGAAAACCCCGAAGGATAGCATCGGTATGTCTCCATATCTATTGGTTTATGGGAAAGAGAAAAAAAAATCGTTTAATGTTGGGATTAATGCGTTGATCTCCATGGATAATACTGAGTACACAAAAGACACTTCACCTATCCAGAAAATGATCAATCAATTGTTGAATTTGTAAGAGGAATGAAGAAAGGCCCCGAATCGAACTTCTGAGAGGCAGCATATCGTCAAGAAGTATTTTGATCAAAGTACAACCATGAATAAATTTCAGAAGGGAGAACTGGTATTGCTTTGGAACAAATCCAAGGAGAAGCCATCCATGCATACAAAGTTTGAAGCACTCTGGATCGGACCCTATGTTGTCGAAAATACATTGGGCTTCAACTCAGATATGCTCCAAGAAATTAAAGCAAAAAGGTTAATGTTTCCTGTCAATGAGAAACATATGAAAGGTTTATTCTCCTAGAACTTTTTCATTCTCATTATACATAATTTTATTTTTAGTTTGTATATTCTTAATATGACTCCATCTCCCAATGTGTGGAAGCACCTGGTCACGAGAGATTCTAGATTCTTGACAACCCATAAGGGGGTCATCATCCCACAATTAGAGCCTGTTGTTGAGTTCATTTACCACTTTTGAAATTTCCCTCCCCTTTTCTATTTTCCCAAATTCTTTTCTCCCTTTCTTTTCCCTCTTCTATACTTATCCGTTTTTTCCCTTTTGTTTTTTCCCTCCTACTATCCCTTTCTATTTTTACACTTAGTCTCATTTTTCGTACCACGGGTTCCCGGGATTGAAGACTTATGGTTTCTCATATCCATATATAAATTCACATCATGAGTCCTACTGACCGCCGTGTTGTTCCATACTTATCTAATTTTATGATCACGGGTTCCTGGGTTGGCAGGATTGAACTTTCATGCTCTTATTTTCCGTGATATACACATTGCACCAAAAAGTTTCGTGATCTACATTTTGATCCCCAGACTCCCTGAACTTCCAAGTCTCATTATGCCTACAATTATTTCATCCGATCACCACACCATTCTATACTTATTCAATTTCCAACCTTATACCATCATCGACTCGCAGGTTCGCGAGTTCCCGGGTTCACAAAAATCTCAAATAATATTTTTCTCCTGTCTGTCCCTGCCACCCTCACGCCCTTCCAATTTCACATTTACTATGATTTTAATGCTAATAAATTACCATATAGGTTTGAAGGGATGGTCATTAATAAGAGAAAGGATTGAGGAGATCTCATGTTAAAACACATTAAAGAAATATTTACAGAGGATAATGTTATCCCCCTCCAAATTTCATTTTAAACATAATCTAAAGCAAGGGAACATTCTCATCAACTTATGGAAGAAACTCGACTACAGTTCTGTGGAGATACGTTGAATATTTTTGGGCACAAGGACTAGAGTTTTTAGTGGTCCAGAGCATAGTCCTACTACTCATTCTCTTTTGCCCAGAAGGAGGTAATATGGACGATTGGAATTGCGTGCGTAGGTTGTGTACCTCAAGTATTTGACTGTAAGAAGTTGGTCACCTGGTGCGCCGAGAGATATATTCCAAGCTAGTGGATTATTCAGTTGAGGGACCATTCTCTTGTCTCTCTATCGTCTCATGTATTTCATAAGATGTTGAGACTTCCCGAACCAACGCTCACCTTCAAGGGAGAAAATTAGAGGGAGTTATTAAAAAAGAATGACTGTGGATTGGAACTCTTCCCTAAATTCCTAGAGAACCCAGCAGCCATCCCCGAGGACATCACAAGATTGCAGGTTGGATCATTTAAAAATCCCTTCCAAGAAATTACATGGCTTTTTACGAGGATAACAGGACAAGAAACTACAACCAACATCTATGTTGGCCCTTGACCAAGTTCTAGAGATCCTTGGTCATGTTTGACCTATTTTGGGACTTCGATAGGCTGTCGAAGGTGGAGTGTAAGTCGAAGTGGAGATCACGAGATCTCGGCCCCTTTTTAGGGATTTCTAGGTTTTGGTCTTATGTAACGTGTATGGGAAGGTCGGCCCATGGGTTTACCCATTTTTAGGCCCTTTTTGTAATGTATAAATAGAGAGCTAGATGATGTAATATAGGGGGTGTGAATGGGTGATGCTAAGTGTTAAGTGCAAGTGATAATTATAGGTTCTTTGTGCATACTATGTGAGACTTGCAGGGCTAAGTGCAAGTGAATGTAGGAGACTATGCAAAGGCTTAGTTTTGTAACCTAGATCGAGGAAGGAAGATCTAGCAAAGTGAACAGATATCATGTCCTATGCGGAGTAGGATTTTTGTGGCTCTGTGCATGTAACTAATTGAAAGAAGATAATAGAAGAGAGAAGAGTTGGTGGATGTATCCTCAGGCCGGGGGCGAACCATGTTTATCCTGTGTTGCTATGCTTTGTGCGATGCATTGATGTTCCTATGTGTTTACTTGCTTAAATGCTTGATATAGATGAATGGTATATAGATATGCAGATGCTTTGTGCTTAATAATGTAGTTGAATGCTAGATCTAATATGTTTCTCTATGCTAAGTAATCTTAGATGTTAGATCTGGTTGAATATTGTGCTACTCTATAATTAGGGTTTTCCTTGCAAAGTGAATACTGATGAACTGTACTGCTAAGTGCTTTGCTAGAGTATTGTAATCACAGATCCATGTCCCAGCTAAGGTTGTAGACACTGAAGTCCTGAAACCACCCTTGCCTCTACCTCAGGTGATACTTCATCTACTTCGCAGGTGTTGCCGAAAGGGCCGGTAGTTAGGGTTTTTTTGGTGTGCTCTTGAGCGTTGAACCCTGGGTCTACCCCTGTTCCAAAAAATGGTTCCATTGTCGGGACCTGAAACTGTGATTGCTGGGAATTGAAGAAAAGGAATCTTTGTGTGTAAATCTGGACCTAAAACTATGATTTCTGGAAACTGAAGAAAAGGAAGCTTTGTGTGTAAATCTGGACATGTAACTGTGATTCCTGGGAACTAAAGAAAAGAAAGAAAGCTCTGTCCATAGATCTGTTTCTTTAGTGCGTAGTACTCTACTTGACTGGGGAAGCTATGTTCTAAGAAGAGAAGTCTGATATGAAGAAAATAGGTAAGACCTAAAAATCTTTATGCTCTGATAAAGGAAAAGTGAGAATTTTAATTGTGCTTTGCTAAAGGTAAGAACAGTGAAAAGTTTTTATTGAAAAAGGTAAGATAAGTGGAAATTTTTGTTTCAAAAGTATGGATCTAGGTTTGTTTGATAAATTATGTCCTAGCTTGAAAAGTAGGGCACAACTAGATGAAATAAGGTTTGATTTGAGTAGATCTGACAAAAATAATGAAAGATATGTTATTCCTATGCATAGAAAGAATGTTTGGACTAATAAATGGATGCAGGATCCTAGAAAGTTTTTTTTGCAGGTTAGATACTATGACCCTAGTGCGTAGTAGAGGAAGGGATGTAGATTAGTTAAAAGAAAAAGAGGATTAACCCTTTGTTATAGTTGCAGAAGACTGAGACATCTAGCTTAAGAATGCCTTGGTAGAAGACCTAGTTGTCTTTGTTGTAAAGCTATGGATCATGAAGTTTTAGATTTCCCTAGAATGATTACTAAGCTTGAAAGAATGAATATGAGACAAGAAAACCCTGAGAAAGGTCAAGGAACTGAGACCATGACAGAACCCCAGAAATAATCAGAGACTATATTACTGCACATGAAAGAAACCCTGAATGAGCACCAAAATATCAACTTGTCAGATATTTTCAAAGAAAAAGAATGCATAGAAACAAGAATAGGAGACTTTGACATTGACTGTGTTCTGGATGAGGAAACGCAGGTGAATATCATGATAGAAAGAACTTGGGAAATTTTGGGAAATCCTTCTATAACTCCTTCATTGGGAGGAATAGGATTATTCAGAGGAAAAATGATAACCTTATCTGGAAGACTCACCCAGACATCTATGAGTGCTCATGGAACTTTGACAGAGGAAGATTTTGAGTTTGTTAAATTCATTGAAAGCAGCGCCCCATTTGCTATATTACTAGGAAAAACTTGGATTAAGAAAGATTAGTTTATAAGAAAAGAAGAGGAAGTCTTAGAACAAAAGAAGCAAGAATTAAAAGATTTCATGACTAGGAGGATAACGAACTTGATTGAAGAACAGGAGAATAGATCGAAACTATTTAGAACCAAAAACCTAGATGTTGAAATTGAAAGAACACAATACAATTCACCGAAGAATGGAGCACCTACCCCGAACAAAGGAGAAGTATTACTCTCTAACCCTATGAAAGAAGTTCAACAGCGTGCAGTTAATATGCCAAAAGGAGATAAGAATCAGAATGGAAAGGGAAACATCGAGACAAAGGTCATAGGGAAGAATGATAGAAATCTCGATAAGAAAAGAGAAAAGTTAGAAAACTTGCAGAATATTCCAGAGGGAACTTCGCAGAAGGACAAATTGAAAAACTGGAACTTCGTCGGGATATCAAAACATCGCAACACGGCACTGATCCATGGCAAAGCAATATGACTGTTGGAAGAATTATAATCGTTCGACCGATTCCCCAAATGGTTTGAAAAGAAGTTATGGCCAGAAAGCTCTCCATCAGACGATTGGGACTACGTTGTAATGGATAGAACTGCATTGATGAATGCTTCTCACCCATTGGAGAGATCTGTTACCTCGCTATCTACTTAGTTTGTCGACTGTTGCACCAAGAACACTTTTGTGAATTGTATCAGAGCTAACAAAAGAACTCATTGCTACCGCACTGTGTTTACTAAGATCGACACCTATTCTATTACTTTGAACACTCATTCATCGACCTGAGTTTTTCGATCAAGACCGTGCATGTCGGACGAGCTTAGCACTGTGGAGAAGTCAATCGAGGAAGTTTTAATCGATCTGATGGCCGAGAGAGTGATGTCCACAGGAGGTCAAGATTCATTGACGTGAGGAGTGCAAGCCTCCCTATCAATTGCTCGTGGATTAGGACCATCCCGACCTATAACAGAGAAGAGAACCAAGAACCGATATGACTTGGAAAATGCAAAGTTAATCCCGACTATCTTGCCTGACTACATCCTGCCCTTGGCTGACATGGTGAGTCGTGACAGTGTCCCGAGGGACTTTGATTACACAATGGTTACTGCATACCTCCTGAAGGGGATACGTGTAGTTAGAACACAGTAGGATAAGATCGCGATGTTGAATTTCAGCGACTTCAACCTAAGGGACTGCAAGAACTACAACATCCTCTCCCCATACAAGTATTTGACCAAGACAAAGGAGAAGAACTTGAAAATTATCCCCCAGCCATGGACTATGAACCTTGTGCAGTCCACCCTATTGAATGTGATGAAGATCCCACACTTTGGAAGGCACCAGGAGGTTAACGCATGTGTTAAGATCCTTCTCTCATGTTACCATGGTGGCTACCTATGGCTAGACCGACACATCATAGTCGATCCGACTCTAATCCATAGGATCACCAGATTGAGCATGTAGGGACCCGACCCACAGGAATTCTACCCAGGAAAGGCTATAGATCACGCATTAGCACAGAGGATCAAAGACACCTATGGAGATGTAGAAAAAGGAACGTGAGACTACAAGGTAGCTTCCATCCAGAATGGTGCAGTGTGCCTAGCCTGTCAGCTAATTGCAGGAAAGCTGGTGAGAAAGAACAGACCTACGCAGGTCACAGGGTTTGTTGTGGAGCTCACAGGGAAGTGCGTAGAAGGCTTACAAATGAACTGAGCGAAGTACTTGGTTAACTAGCTGGAATTAGACTTTCGCGAAGCTTAGGATCGGGGATATGGATTCCACTTTAGCTGGCTCCTGATCCTCATCGCATTTACAAGTTAGGATATGCCATAAGGTGTGACCTTCTCGGACATTGAGCCATTCGATCTGCTCGCTGTGAAGTTCACCACGCTCTGGTACTCGAGCGATATGGGAAAATAGTGGCAGTCGAACACGGTATTTCATACATATTATCTCCAACTAAAGAGGGCTATCGAAGCTATCCCTTGAATGATTCTGAAAACCCTACATTGGTTCTGACCCCTCATGAAGTTCCATGTAGATTGACACTTCACTTATATTACCGCATGTGTAGATGAGCATAAAGAAGAGATTTAGTCATACTATAAGCTCACAGAGGAGGACCTCAAAGATATAACAAAGGACTAGTCTACAAAACTTATCATCCCCACTGACCACACAAAAATGTCAGACCTGGAACTAATTGGGAACTCATAGGCCACTCACGAAGTACATGACACACCTGGAACTAGAAGAAGGAAGAAGACCTAAGAAGTACAAAACCTGAGCAGTGCATCAGAAGAAACTTCTTCAGATTCACTTGGAGGAGGGGGTGACGAACTAGATAAAGAATAAATAGATGATCATCCGAAGCAAGGTGAAGTAAAACCGCCTAGGGATCTTGTTGATGAGGTTGATCCCTCGAAGAAAATAAAGGTTTCCCCCAAGAAACCTACCTTGCGGAAGAATTCAAGAGCTAGAAAAACCACGATGCAAACTGTGCTCATGGTCGATGACTTCGACTTCATCATCGTAGCAGTAGTAGATGCCTCACAGGATGTATTACAGAAGCATGAAGCCAATCAGGAGGAGATGTATGACAGAATCAAGGTTGAACTCAGAGGGGTACATCAGGCCCTTCAATCTAGCCGCGCAGTATCCACTGCGACCCCATCATCAGAAGCACCCGAGTTGGGAGATGAGCCTACCCAACTCCTCAGACTAGCTGATGCGACTGAAGCTCTCCTTCGTCGTGCACAGGAACAAATGGAACAGGCCACAGAGACCCTAAATCAAGTGAAAAAAGTAGTCATCGAGCAACACCGAGTTGCACAGCAGGAGAAGGTTGCCCTCCAAACTAAGTTTGAATAGGATAAATCACAGATCCAACAAGAGAAAGAGAATTTTCTCACAGAGTAGCTCAAAGTCAAAGAAGCAATCAGTAGAGCACTTCACTCTATGATGGGCTTAGATCCAAATGTAGAGGACCAAGTGGAGCATCAAGTAGCACAACTCGCAGAAGATATCCAACAGCTTCAACAAATAATGACATACTCAGAGCTATGAACAATTCCCAACACTCCACAGGATGTGCGAGATCAAAGAGAAGCAACTGCTCGAAGCACAGTTGAGAGAATCAAGGCCCTCACCATGGAATGTAAGCAGCTAAGTGATCGCAGTGCCTAGAATTATGAACAACTCACTAAGGATCCTGAATTGAAGGCAATGGAGTCGCATCTCCAAGAGGAAAAGAATCAAGAAGAAATAGTACAGGCAAAGTTGAATCCCCTGTTAGTAGTCGAGAGGATGAAGAGATCCCAAGAACAGCGCACTTCTCATAGTAGGTCCACACCATTCATATAAAATTCATGGAAGTGACTCAGAGGCTCCAACCTATATAGGACGAGGCTTGCCAAATATTTGCAGAGATTGAAGGCCGAGGATCAAAACTGGAGCAAGTCGTCACTGCAGCTGAACAACACTTAGAGGGACCTATCAATGAAGTAGTTATCCAAGAGTTTGTCGAGCAAGAGGCCTTGGCACAACAATAGGTCAAAGTAGCTCGAGCCAAGATCGAGGCTTTTCAAGCAGAGCTACCTAGACCAAAGTGACTCGGGATGAGTCACAGGTGAGTGTTGGGGGCTTGTTGGCCCTTGACCAAGTTTTAGAGATCCTTGTTCACGTTTGACCTATTTTGGGACTTCGACAAGCTATCGAAGGGGGAGTGCAAGTTGAAGCGGAGATCGTGATATCTCGGCCCCTTTTTAGGGATTTCTAGGTTTTGGGATTATGTAACGGGTATGGGAAGGTCGGCCCATGGGTTTACCCATGTTTAGGCCCTTTTTGTAATGTATAAATAGACAACTAGACGATGTAACCTAGGGGGTGTGAATGGGTGATGCTAAGTGCTAAGTGCAAGTGATAATTATAGGTGCTTTGTGCATACTGTGTGAGACTTGTAGGGATAAGTGCAAGTGAATGTAGGAGACTATGCAAAGGCTTAGTGTTGTAACCTAGCTCGAGGAAGGAGGATATAGCGAAGTGCACAGATCTCCTGTCTTATGCGGAGTAGGATTTTTGTGGCTTTGTGCATGTAACTAATTGACAGAAGATAATAGAAGAGATAAGAGTTGGTGGACGTAGCCCCAAGTTGGGGGTGAACCACGTATATCCTGTGTTGATATGCTTTGTGTGATGTATTGATGGTCCTATGTGTTTACTTGCTTAAATGTTTGATATAGATGAATGGTATATAGATATGTAGATGCTTTGTGCTTAATAATGTAGTTGGATGCTAGATCTTATTTGTTTCTCTATGCTAAGTGCTTTTAGATGTTAGATCTGGTTGAATACTACGTTGCTCTATAATTAGAGTTTTCCCAGCGAAGTGAATAATGATGAATTGTACTACTAAGTTCTTTGATAGAGTATTGTAATCACAGATCTATGTCCTAGATAAGGTTGCATACACTGAAGTCCTGCAACCACCCCTTCCTCTACCTCGGGTGAGACTTCATCTGCTTCGCAGGTGTTGCCGAAAGGGCCGGTAGTTAGGGTTTTTTTGGTGCTCTCTTGAGCATTGTACCCCGAGTCTGCCCTTGTGCCAACAATCTCCCAAATAATTCTTTACATTCTATATTTTATGGTCAAAGAACATGCCATATTCGATTGGGGTAAGTTGATTTCCATTGAAATATATTCCCAATTGTCGCAATGCAATAAGGAGAAGAAATTATTTATGTCATATTATCTGGTTTCCATGATAGCACATTGCTACCAGTTCCTGATATTGTCTTTGTGTAAGAAGGTAAATTGTGAATTTGACCCAGTAACATTCTAGTATCAAACATTATGGAGGCACAAGGCCTCCCAACATTTTTATGAAGTTTTTAATGATTTTGTCTCAATTTTTAAAGATTTGTTTTTTGGAAAGGAAACTCCCCAGATGTCTGACCAGGAGAGTAAGTTCCTGGATAGGAAGGGGACACTAGAACAAATGGAGAATTATAGCGTTATAAGGATTTTTGGTTCCAAGGAAAATACTTCTTTCCATGCCACGCATCTAACAAAATGTTTGTTGCTGAAAAAACACTGTAGTACAACTACTTGTTGCATTTTTTCCATGAAAAGAGAAAAAAAAAAATCATACCTATGCCTTGGAAATTTGGGGACTTCATATTCAGAAATATGAACAAGATTAACGAATTTGCAGATGACTTCTACAAACTCAATCTAAAATATGTTGAAAGAGTAAAAGGGCTCGACCCTAGAATTTTTTTTGTAGAACATCTACTCGTTGTTGGTTTCAACAATTATTTCATTAATGCTATTCTGAATGAAGAAAAATATAATGTCTCAAGCACTCCTGCTCGTGAAACTGATGACTTGGAAATGATACTCAACACCAATGAGTCATACAAGCAGATAGGAAAAGGTCTAGGTGAGAAAAGTGCCCAATCCTCGACTATCACTCCAAAGAGTACAACATATCAGAGAAGCACTCCAATGGACCACCAAATTAATAAAGAAACCCATAGTTCTTTAGGCCGAGGAGGAGATAAGAACCCTCCTTCAGGAAAAATTGAAATTTCTCACAAACTTTCCTTGAGGAACAAAATAAAAAACAATGTGCAATAAGAGGAGGGACCTCGAGGTGAAAGCGACATCCAAGACCTCTCCCTCAAGGATATGGAACTCAAAATTGACATTGAAAAAGTGTTCCCCAATGTCGACCAACTAGAGAACACTTCTTACCAAAATCCTTAGATGGAAATAATTGAGAGCGATACCTTCGATTAAGAAGAGTATTTTTTATTTCAGATCGTTGTTTTTGACAATGAGTCCAAAAATTTGATTATTGAGAAAAGAGATGTAAAGAATAAAAAGGGGAAATTTTTTTAGAGATTAACCTACGGAACATGCAACCTTCCCAAATTTCCTAAATTCACTGAGCAACTAGATATTCTCTAGATAATTCTATTGGAGACCTTGAAGTTGAGAATGCCGGGTTAAAGGAGCGAATCAAAGAATTGGAGGAAACTTTAATGCCTCTTCCAGTACTTGCTAGTACTTTAGCAATGATCTGACCTACCACACCTGCAACAAAATTAAAAGGATTGGAAATCCTTCTCACATCATCTAGGGTCTATGTGGAGAATGATATCAAGAAAATAATGGAATTAATTACCAAGGCTTGGGAGATGTCAAAGAGAATGTCTCTTTTGGAACGAGAGCACACGCTTTTGATGAATATTTACAGGCAGATTTGAAAAACGAGGAAGGTTTTTACCTCGATGCGGTTGTACCATTTGGTTTTAAAGTTACCAATATGACAAAGTTGAGAAGAAGAGAGGAGGATCTCCCTTCTCTGAAACGGATAAAACAACTAAACGCATGCTAGAAGGAAAAGGTTAAAAACCTAAATATTATTTTCCAAGCATGCAACTAGGCCATAACCAGAAGAGAAGAATTATTCAAAAAGTTGACTGAGATAGATCTATCTGGGACCACCAATGAGGTCAAGGACCCAAAATTTATACTCAACTCATTTTTCTTAACCAAGCATTCATTTGACGAACAAGTTGAGATCTTTAAAGGGTTATCATTTGAAAATTTCTACGACATTCTTGAGTATAGTGAAGATGGCGTGGAAAACTGGCTAGTTGATTATTCGATTAAAAATCAATATATTGAAGAAGATTTGTGGAATATTTCTATTGATCTAAGGGACTTGGAAGGTGATCTCTTCAATATAAAAATATGACATGAAATTAATGTGGCACCAATGAGGAGCTACATCGAGGAGTGGTTTAAAAAGGTTGTCAATAAACTTACTGATGAAGGGAAAATGATGATTGAGATAGTTCCTGTAACCATCGATGAAAGCCATAAAAGGAAATCAACGAGAAAGTGACAAACATGATATACCATCATAGGAATTTAATACTGATCACATCTTTCTATCTTTATCAATCTCTTCATCTAGTTACTCCACCTCTTTAAATAGAAAGGTTTAACTGAAGACTGATAATTTCCTTTTTCTTCTTACCAGGTCATGTTGTCTTCTGCCACCCACTTTCTTATTTCTACGAACTTCATTCTTATACATATTTTATTTATGGTCAATGGGATCCCTAATCCCATTCATTATGACAAACACATTTTAATTTCAGAGAATATTTATTGAACTATATATTTTTTAGAAATTCCAAGAGAGTTATTTTGGGAACACTCTCGACTGTACTTTGTAACCCAGTTTTTCTGAATATAAAGTATTTGAGTTTGATATATCGTTATCTTCATTTGAGTTGCCCATGTATCACTCTATTAAAGTTATCTTATGCATGCAGATCATTTTCTTTTATTTTTGTATGTGATCAAAAATCTTTATCCCTACTATGATGGATGTGAGGAAATTCTATTTATTTGCTTTAAATGTATGTGTTTCGTGGTCCATTATCAGGAAATTTGTTTTTAAAAGAAAATAAAAACAAAACATTTTTCATTTTCTATTATATCTATTTTACTTTCCTTTGATGTTCTTCTATAAAATTCGCACATTTTAAAAATCTCGAACAGAGGAGTACCACCTCTATAAAAACGCATGAGCATTTGTATCTTTGTGATGTTGTCATTTTGTTCCTAATAGATTCATGTGTCAACAGAAGGCTATGAGGATAATTAGTGAGGAATAATGGAACTCAGTTCAATTATCCTATGGGTCTCTTCAATCGACCAAGAATTGGTTCAGGAGGTAAGGTGCCCAATTAAACATTAACCATTTCGCTCACTGCGCAGCGACTGCGATGACTCTTGTTGGAGCCTCTTCTTTTATGCACTTCCTCAACAAATTGATAGCCATGAGCTTGCTGGAGAACCTTGTCGCATTATCGTTGATATCTCTAAGAAAAATTCCCCTATTCCCTCTGTTGGTACCAAACTGTTCCTTGACTATCTCAATGATATCCTTTTCACATGCTTTGTTGTCCAAGTATTCTTCTGGTTGTGCACCCACTATGGGTAAACCTGTAATTTTGGCGATCAACACCACATCAAGATGGACTGGCCTATCCATCTAGAGAATTCCTCCATGTACTCGAGATATAAATTATTTTATGCACAACCCAACATTTTTACCTTGCTCAAAGTGCAGTATGTCCAGGAGGTTCATGATCCCAAAGTTGTAGAGCCCTGTTATCCACTATGTGGGCTCCATGATAGGTTTTACTAAGGTTCCAATTTCCCCTATGTTCACCAAGTAAGATTCCTCAGCCAAGTATGAGAACTTTTTTCATCGTGCACATCATGGTACGAGTACCTTAGTTTAATCACTTTCTCGAGCATGTCCTCCATGGTCACCACTATGTCCAGGAGGTAGGGAAGTGTGATTTATGCAGTGTCTTGCGCCTTTATTTTTTTCCCAATGACAGGTTGGACTTATGCCTCTATTTTTGTGTCATCTTATTCCCCCTCGGATTCTATATGGTTGGTGATGTCCTTGACCAACACCTCCTCTTCGTCATGACCCCGTTGCTGACTCTTCATTTCGTTTGGTTTAGCAGGTGTTTCGGGATTAGGGTTTGTATTTCCATTTCGATTTCTGGAGCTCTACCCCACTTCCCCTTGTGTCGTTGTCAACATTTCCTCCTCAACCCTCTTTGTGCTGAGTGAATTTTTCTTTCAGGTCATAACATCTTCTAGATTGATGGCATTCTCAGGCTCTACCATCCTTTCCTTCCTCCTTTGACCCTATTGAGTAACTCATACGTATTACCCTGGAGCACCAAACTTTGGTTGTGTCATGTTGTATGTGGTTTGAACACTTTTTATCTTCTTCTCACAATTACACCTAGGCCACACACTTCTATCTCTCTCTATTCTAAAAAATGACTAAGTGTCGAGGTAACACATGATTTCCACACTTTATAGAACCGGTCATAGATATTTTGGTCGTATTTTTCATTTTTTTCGTGCATTTTCACCGAGTCCAATTTTTCCTATGCGTTTTCTCTCTATTTTCCCGCATTAGTTGTTGCACACGAATTTTTCCACTTTCCTGTCATTCAACCAACTTCTTCCTCTTTTTGTATTTTTCTTCTTTTTCTATTTTTGTATTCCTTTTTCTTCTTTTTTTTCTCATTTTTATTGTATTTTTATAAAATTTTCTCTCCTAATATCTACTATAGTACACTATATACATGACTTTCTTATTTCTCTACAATTACTATGAGTTATTAGGTCGATTGCCCCTGTACATTTTCAGTCGACTACCATTCACCATTCCTTTCAGTTATGTTCTTTCCAAGTCCTTTAGCTACACAGATCCTCCATCTGTGACAATATTTACTTCATATGGCCCTAGCCAATGCATTCTAAACTTACCAGGGTGTTTCAAAAACTTGTTGTGATATAGGAGAACTAGATATCCCTCCTTAAATATCTTCTTCTTTATGTGTCTATCATTCCAGGATCTATCCCTTTCTTTTTGTACCGCTTGGTGAAATCCTACCAAAATCTTGTCTTCTTCCATTTCCATCAGTTGACTTAACCTCTCTTGTACTTCGCCTCTTTCTGTCATATTGGTAATTACTGCTACGCACAGATTGGGTACCAAAAATTCTAATGGCACCATTACTTCTTGTCCATACACCAATATGAATGGTGTATATCATGTCAACTTCTTGCATGTGGTCCTGTATTCCCATAGTACTGTTGGTATTTTAAAATCTCAATCATCCATGTTAACATTACAGATCTTAGTCAAAGCATTTTCCAAAATATTTTTGAATTCTTCTATTGTCCCATTTTCTTGAGGATGATATGGTGTACTCTTCTAGTGATAGACTTCAAACTCCTCAGTCATAGCCTTGATGGTATTGTTAATAAAATAGGTTCCTTGGTCACTTATCAGAATCCTAGGACATCCAAATCTTGTGATCACCTACTCAAATAAGAAGTCTGTTGCTATCTCTGTGATGCAATATTTGACTAGTGTTTCTTCTTCCCATTTGGTTAAGTATTCAGTCACAGTAATGATATATCTATCTCCTGACCTTCTTGTTGTTGGATTAATGTTTCTGACAAAATATATTTCCCACTTGTCAAATACCTAAAGAGTTACTTGTGGTCTTAGGGGCATCTCATCCCTCCTGTTGGGTTTTCCAACTCTCTAAAATACATCACAGTTCTGGAAATATTCTTTGGCATATTTGGCCACCATAAACTTGTGTGCAATAACTTTTGCGTGATAGATTTTCCTACATAGTGTCCTCCAACTATACCTTCGTGAGATTTTGCTAAAACCCTGGGTCATTCATGTTCCAATACACACCTTCTCACAATGTTGTATGTTCCCATCTTGTATAAATGACCTACAATGAGTTGATAGTCTGGAACTCTGACTACCTGATTTTCTTCTTTGTAGTACTAAACTCATGTGGCGCAACTCCTATGCGTAATAATTCAATGACATCAGCGAAGTATTCATCGGCTACTTGTACTAAAAATAACTGTGCATTAGGGAAGTTGTCTTCCAAGTTAGTAGGTTCTTCTCCATTGGTTACCCTTGACAAGTGATCAGGTCTTGAATTTAGCTTCCATGGTATGATTATTACTTCAAAATCAAATTCTTGGAATAATAACAACCATCTACAGATCCTTCCCCCCAACATTGGCTTGTTGACTAGATATTTGAGGGTAGAGTGATCCGTGAACATTTTAAAATGCTTACCCAACAAATAATGTCTAAATTTCTGAAGTGAATACACCATTTCTAGGCCTTCTCTTTCTATGGTGTTGTAATTCTGCTCATATTCTAGTAACTTCCTGCTTGCAAAGTCTATAGGATGATTTAAGTCCCCTGCTCTTGATTGCACTTGAATTTCTCCAAGTGCTATTGTTGATGCATCTACATGCACATGCAATATATTTTCCTAGTCTGGAAACACTAATATAGGTGATTTCACCATATTCTCCTTTAGAGTATCCAAACATTGTTGATAATCCTCATTCTGCTGAAATCGAGTGTCCTTCAATATTTTTTCCATCGGTGCAGTAATCTACGCATACTCCTTGATAAACTTTTTGTAGTACCTTGTATGTCCCAATTTGTCTCTTAATGGGCACACTGAATTTGGTGATGGTAAGTTCACAATGACAATAATATTGACAGGGTCAACCAGTAAACCATGTTTGCACACTATATGTCCCAACAATATCCCAAAAGATGTGTCAAAAATGCATTTATTAATGTTTAGTGAGATCTGACATTTCCTGCATCTTTCCAACATTATTAAAACTTCTACATGATATTTCAAAAGACTAAACATAGTCTATTCATACAGATGTAGTTCTAAAAAATGATGTATAAACTCCATAAAATAAGTTATGACCACCCTTGAAAAGATAGTTGGTGCATTTTTCAAGCCAAAGGGCATGAATGTATATTGGTATGATCCCCATTCTGTAGAAAAGGTAGTCTTATACCTATCCTCTAGAGCTATTTTTATTTGATGGTAACCTGAGAATCCATCTGTGAATGAATATGCTTCTTGACCTCCCACATTCTCCAAGATCTATTCTTTAAAAGGGGTAGGGAAAGGATCATGTAAGAAAGCATCATTTAATTTTCTCAAATCTAAAAAAATCATGATCCCTCCTTGCTTCTTTTCCTAGACTACAATGGGACTGATCGATTCAGATTCCTCCACTGGTTCTATGATACCAACTTCCAACATTCGGTTGATTTATGCTTTCACTTTCTACTTATACATTGGATTAAGCTTGTAAGGTCTCTTTTTGACAGGTCTAGCATATGGTTTTAGGGGTATCTTCATCTCACCTATCTCACCTAATATGCCTTTCATCTATGTAAAGGCTGCTAGAAACAAGTGACTGTATTCATGCAGTAACTTTGTTATCCTTTCTAGTGTCTGCTCATCCCAGTAGTCTCCAATGCTTGCCATTTTAGGATTTTCTTCTATACCAATGTTGAATTTCTTGAATTTGATTGGTGCAACAAATTACTCTGACTCCAGAGATGGACCTTCCACCTCTATCCCTCCTTCAATATCTATGATCTAAATGGTCTGCGGATCATCTTCATATGGTGCTTCATATTCAACATGATAACACGTGAGTAACTCTTTGACTATTTGTCTCTTCTGTTGTTGATATTATGTTATAATTTTGACCTCTTCTTCATCAAAAAATATCACTCCCCGTATCATCTTCACAGATGAATCAATGTTGGATTTCTCATTCTCAAATGAGAATTTTACTACAAAATTATATTGTAATATTGTCCATTTTGTAGTTCCTCTGCACATCTCCTAGTCTATGTAATAGTTCCTTAGGATCCCTTCCCATGTATGAATGAAGTGATGGGGACTTTCCTCTCGTGGTGTCATCCTCCAATGTGTTTTTCATTTCTCTAGGTGTTCAACTGGTGTTCCTCTCCCATAATACTTCTGCACTGTAGTGCTCCCCTCTTCTGCACCAAATCTAATGGGTAGTAGACATTTACACTGATACCAATCTTAAATTATTTCTTTGTGCGCACCCCACCATCTTTCAGGTGTTTCCTTGAGTGCAATATCCAAGGATAAGAACCTATAATTTTCCAAAAATTCCTCCTCATAGTTTTCAAGAATTCCTCTAAGTCTCTCAACCCATGAAAATTGGGAGGTTCCCTTATCTTTGCACCAACCCACCTTAGTACGCAATCTATTCTTTCACACCTCCTTGTAGAGACTTGATGTAGTCTTTGCTACCAATTATTCAGACCTGTATCTGAGTCCGAAGCACATGATGTAATGCTTCTCCAGTTGAGTACCCCATCTGCAGTTGGGTTGACATAATCGTCTTCTTGCATATTGGTTTTGTATAACTGATTTATTTCTTCCAAATCCAAATAAGTCACATCTACAAACCTTTCTCCTTCTAAAGGATCCAATGGTGCAATAACTCTATATTTTCTTGATTCAAAATTCATTTTCCGTGTCTTCAGGTTGATTACACTGGTTATCAAATTCCCAATCCAATCCAAGTAATGTTGGGTAAGGTGTTGTTCCATCTACTATCTCTACTACTTTAAAATCTTCCAGAGTGCGCACTCCATCCAAATCTACTATCACACCTTTAAGTCTTCCAATTGGTAACACTTTGTGTTGATTTTCTAGTTTCAACTAGACATGTGAATAGCCTAGTGTGGGTTCCCCCATACACTGCCATGTTTTCTTAGGAAATACGTTTACTTCAGAGCCTAAATGAAGTATGATATCTCCCATGTTGAAATCCCCAATGTTGGCATTTAGTCTGAATTCCCTGCTTCTTCTTTTTCTTGTATGGAGATGATTGACTATTTTCTTCTCTAACTTCCCTTCTACCTCCATGTTGCATCTTTCTAGCATTTTCTATAAGACCTTCACAGATGATGGATCATTTAATAACTTAACACAAGATTGCAAAAAAGTCATTATGGTACTTACTTGCTCTAAAGGTTGTCCTTTACTGGTGTGATCCATTGAATATGGAATATCATACATCGGTGGGTCATGTGTTTGTTGCGCAAATGATGTAGACACAATGTTCTCCTTTATAATATTCTATATGGCCTTCTTAAATGTTTGTTTTTATTTCCACCCGTCAAATTGATTTTGTGGCTCAATATTCTTCTTTACCCATTGGTGTTGAGATGGATCTTGTTTTTCGGCATCAACTCCTATCTTGTCTCCTCCTTGAGTGACTATATTGATGTTTTTCCCATCATCCCTGGCTTCTGCATAAATCCATTGGACATTCTGGTTGTTCTGGTTCCTTTTTTCCCGGATCTTTCCCAAGAGTGTTTGGAAGTCTTCTGTGTCATGGTCTGATGTGTGACAATACATACATGTCACAGGTGGAAGTGGAAAATGCCTTTCATAATGTCCTAGTTTTTGGAATTTGTGGCACACTACTAGCCCTCTTCCTTTTCCAAATCCTCCTCTACCCCTTCCTCCACCTCTTCCTCCACCTCTATCTCCTTGCAGTGTGTTGTATTAGGTTACATGGTTATATTGTGCGGGACTATACTGTGGTTGTGCATTTTTGTATTGTGGATGCACGAGGTTGAATGGTGGTGACACTTAGTTGAAATGAGGTGCATATGTCATCATCCCTTCTTGCACCCTGTAAGTGTCTGAAGTTATTTCTATCATCGGTTCTAGTGTTCTACAATCCTTATCATCATGACCCACTGATTTGGAAAAATTGCAATAGGAACGTTTTGGTATTGTCTTATACTTCTGCATCATTGGAAAATGATATGGATCATGCCGATGTGTATTACAAATATAACACCACAGACCTCCTTTTGGAAAGGGATTTGGAACCCCTACTTCCAAGTACTACGCAAAAGTTGGACATTCATTTTTATGATGTCCTTTTTTCCTGCATAGCATACACCAAACAACGTCTCTTTTCTATTTTATCTTTTCCCTTATTCTGGTTCAGTTGAAATGTCAGATTCTTCATATCCTCCTTCAGCTCCTCTATTTCTAGATATGACTGTTGATACTCATTTTCTTCCAATTGCAGGGCTTCTTGCAGATCCTCTGCCTAATTTTTGAACTTTTGTTGTCTCAATGTATACTTCAAGTGTGGTAACAATGAGTTCAAAAATAACTTCATATGTTGCATGTTATTAACTGAATAATTCAACTTAACTTTCAGATGTTTGAACCTATGATCAATCTCCTAAACATACTCACCTGATTTCTACCTAATGTCGATCATTTCATTCATGTACTGGGATTATGAGCCTGGCTTCTGAAACTCATTTACCAATAGCATTTTCACCTATGTGACAATCTTTGGTACTCCTTGTGGACTATTTACATCAAGGCTCATGTACCAGTCCAACGCGCGGTCTCTTAGTGTGATAGCTAACTGCACGAGATTTGTATCCTCATCTGTGATATTCTTTTCTTCCGAGATATTTTCACAAATGAATAAATTATTTTCAGGGTCCTCTGATGCCTCTCCCCGAAACTATGGTAATTTGATCGTAGGATCTTGTCCTTCCATTTTGAAATTTGTTGAACTATTTCCTTCGCATGGTGTAGATAATTGATCTCTACTTCCTAAACTTTCTCCCCCAGTTAATTGTCCTTTATTGGACCCATGTCTTGTTTCTCCTCTTCCACTAAAATTTTGTTGTCTAAATGTTGGTGCTCTTTCAGGTGTATTATTCGCACATGGGGTTGTAGTTTCTACACTAACGATGATCTAGACTAGAGTTCTTCCTTCTGTTCTTGACCCTAGACCTCTTGTTTTCCTTTCATATGTCGTGCACATGATTTCCTCAATACGCTCCATAGCCCGAAGATCCTCTAACTCTTCTTCATCGCTCTCCAAGCCTTCTCTGTCAGCTATGAGCCTCTTCTTGTTATTCATCTTATATTGGTAAGGTCTTCCACTGCGCATATTTCCATATTTTTCCATTATATTCTTTATCTGGTCTTCTTCCATCATGATTGGGTCCATGGCCTCCTTATGCTTCCCCTTATCTATCTCTTTTTTCATAGCTCAACCTCCTATTAGTGCTTCCCCCCTTCCCCCATGCGCACAAGGAAGTTTAGCTATTTGATTCCATGGTCATCACACCTTTGTCATATAATAAAATATTGATTGAAGTATACAATGATCCAATGTACCTACTATTAAGAAACAAACATCAATATAGCATAGAAAAACCTCAGGAAAAGTACTCAATGCCTTGAAAAAGAGATAATTTCAGATAATAAGCCTCTTCGAAGGGGCAACCTCCTTTTACCCCACTTAAATGTTCAAGTACAAGATGATTCAAAATGAAAATGTCTCCTTGGTATATATATGAGACTAGGAGGTATAATTACAACTAATGGCCTAAGGCCGACATAAATAAAGTAACATTACTAATATAATAAGCCCCAATTAAGGGGTAATGAGCCAAAATTAGGGCTTAACATGCCCCTCCCCTTGAGACAAGTGTTGTCCACAACGCTTGAGTAACTCTGGATGCTTC
>SNQJ01S0069961.1:28350-63413 GCA_010110895.2 Picea sitchensis | reverse complement strand
ACGGTTTTATCTTCACCTGAATGAGTGATTTGATAGACTAATAGAAGGTTACAAGAAAGACTTGGAACA
The DNA here is from genome assembly GCA_010110895.2 of Picea sitchensis. NCBI lineage: Eukaryota > Viridiplantae > Streptophyta > Pinopsida > Pinales > Pinaceae > Picea > Picea sitchensis. The sequence continues at coordinate 63,344 of SNQJ01S0069961.1, read as the reverse complement.
CATAATACATCATTGAAATGACCATTATCTACTTGAATTGTTCCAAATCCTACAACACAAAGAGATATATCATCACCAACAAATATTTTCTTGGTGTTACATTCATTTAGAGAAGAAAATATGTCTTTATCCTTAACCATATGATAAGATGCTCCTGAATCAGCAAGCCACTCATCAGAAGAAGAAGTAGAAGTTGTGTTGAAGGAGAAATCAGAAGAGGAAAGTGCATGTCCATGAGAAGAAGAATAAAAAGTAGAATTAATATTGATGTTGTGCTTCTTCATTGTTGCTTCTAAAGATGTCATCTTATTGAAACATTTTGACTCATCATGACCATCTTTATCACAAAAGTTGCAATGTATGTCAGTCTTCTTATTTTTATATTTTTCTCCTTTGTCACCATTAGGAGCTGAATTTTTCTAAGCGGGTTTGGGACACTTATGTTGTTTGTTGTTGTAGCAAGGATTTGGCTTCTTGGGATACTTGGGTTTATCTTTCTGTTGGGCAACTAAGGCTTTGTTGGAGGTACATGTAGTGTTGATCACTCCAAGTTGTATAAGCTTATCTTCCTCTCTAATCAAAGCAACACAAAAGGACTCAAGAGTGGGTTTTTGATAAGATTTCCCTGGAGCCTCTTTCATGGCATAAAATGTAGATACAAACACAGAATATGCACTACCTAGCTTAGAAATAATAAGATAGATGCAACGCTCTTCCTCCATTTCTATCTCACAATCTTCACATAACATTCTGAGTGTTTTAAACTTAGATATATAGTCTCCAAGGCAAGAAAAATCACTTGGAATTAAGGTCAATACTTGATTTTCTAACTATTGTGCTCGAATAATATTGAGTTTAACAAACACAGATTCAATCTTTTCCCAAGATTTATGGGGGTCATCAATTTCTATAAGGTGGAACCTTAAATCAGGAGAGATGGACATTTTGATTAGTCCACGTGATTCGTCACTCCTATTATCCCATTTGAATTTTTTATCATTATCAGTGGGTTCTTTTTCCTTTCCTAAGGTAATCTGGTACAAGCCTTTACTTCTTAATAAATATTCCATATGAGATTTCCATTGGAAGTAGTTGGTGCGGGTAAGCAAGATATTACTTGTAGAATCCATATTAAATATGTAGATAAAATGGATTTAAAAACTAAAAAGGATGATCTTGATGGAAAGAGCTCGAAAATTTATGCGGCTTTAAAAAAAACGACATTGAAAACGGACTTTGGATGTGAGAGTTATGCCCTTTTAAAAAAAAGGCATAAGCAGTAACCAAATGACCACATGATAGTGTAAGTTGCTTTATGAAGTGACTCGATTTTATAAAGAGAAGTGGGAATCACTTTTACAATGAAGTTAATTTATAATAGAAAAGATGAATACAAAATAAATAACTCTAAAATAAAATATTAAAGCTACTTGTAGTGATTCATCTTTATACTTGAAGTGAAATACACTTTACAATTTTAGCATGAACTTTTTCAAAAAAAGTAACAAAAGAGAGACTTGAACTCAAGACCTCTCACTTAATAAGACAACTTTTAACCAAATGGTCTAGAAAAACATAATGTAATGTTTAAGAGGATTGTTGTTGTTGAATATGGCCTTGGAGAGCGTGCTAAAAAAAAACTCTTTTCACAGAAGAAAAAAAAATTGCTTCTCGATGACAACAAGGGTTAGATCTCGATTAGCTTACCTGGAAGATGCACCTTTTCCTATATGGATATAATTTTCCAAGATCACACAGGGCATAGGGAAAAGAGCATACACAGATCTAAAAGAGTAGCAACCCGTAAATAAATAAAACAAAATTGAAATAAAACCAAAATACTACTCTGCAAAAATTTAAAAAATGTGTATTCAAGCTTTATACCTCTGGATCTGACTGTAATGGTCGTATCATGGGAAAACAGTAACCTTTTCGAGTGAAATGAAAAGTGTTCTTGACTAAAACAAGAAATCCAGACGCAACGGAACAATCCTCTTAGCCCATAAATGTGTGAAAATGACATAAAATGGAGATGATGCAACTTGAATTCACGATCTCGATCTACAACAGGAGCGGGTCTTCAAACAGGCTCTGATACCATGTTCGACAACACAGGTATTCCAAAAGAAGACTAACACCTTCAGTAACCACTCACATAACTAGATCAAAGATCAACACACCGATTTTTTCACGTGGTAAAACCCCTACGAGGAAACATCCACGGCCCCAACCAACGCCACCACTTGGAGAAGTGTATTAATGCAAAAGAAAAAGATTACAGAGAGATTTTACAAGATATTTTCTCACAATCGATCATTGGAAAACGACCCTTCATGTTCTTTAAATAGAGATCATAGACCAATCGAGTGTTAATCCACGGATCAATGGTCATTAATATCGAGGAGAGTATGAACCATCGGATCACTCTATGTCGAGAACATATTGTAACCGTCGAATTTCCTAACTACAAATTCATATTAATGCATACTAAAGAAACACACTAAGAAACACACTTTTACCTAATGACACATTAGACCAAGTAGATATTAACTAACTCCTAAGTGTCTAAATATCCTAACAGACCTTCGATTTCGACTTCACCCAGTCGACTAACCTTGACCTTCGACTTGATGTCAATCCACCTCAACTTTGTCTTTACCCGGTCAAACCACCTCGACTTTCGACTTGAAATGTTAGTTGATCCACCTCGACTTTCATTTCAAATAATATAACAACCCAATAGGGAATAACACCAAATATGTTGTCCTTGAAGGAATCCATTATTGGGCTATGTTTTATTCTAGAAATGTGGCCTATGTGCTTGTAAAAATGGGTTATAAGCCTATAGTGCATTATCAAGTATAGGAAGCAAAAATGGGTTCAAAGCATACATACAATGTGCAAAAAATCAAGTATATGAAGCAAAATAACATATATCAATAGATTGAATCAATTTACACATATATGGAGGGAAATAGAACTCTTTTATTGGAAAAAATATAAGTACGTAGTTACAACCATAAGTACATAATTACAACCTGACTCTAACCATCATCACTTCCTCGAAGCCAACCACCTAGGTTACTCCATTGGTCCTTCAAGCATCAACTCAACATGATGGCTCTTCCTCAAATGACTCAGAAGGGATAAGAACACACCCTACAGTCACATATGGTAGAGGAAGGAATGTTGGAAAACAAGTTCCATATCAAGGGGATGCTACTCAGAGGATCAAGAAAAAAAGGGAAGCTTGCAAATTCGTTAGCATAATCTTGCACCTAGGTTGTCCCCCTCATCCATGCCCTCATATTTTCCTTTATACCATCCTCAAGGGGTTGAGGTGGTTGAATTTTGTTGTGTATGGGCCAAGGGAAGTTTGGGAACGAGCCCAGCCAAAACATTTTCCTGAAAATGCGAAATATTTTATTATTTCATATTTTTTGAGGGAATCTACGAGTTGCAAACTAGCAAGGCACAAACATCCGTGGTTTTCACATGGGTGACCCATGAATAGTATCAATTTTTTTTTATATATTAGTTTGATGAAGGAGTATGGGATGTAAGTTTGCAAGCTATAGAAAAGGGATAGTCCATCCTACAAATGCAATTGATGTGGAAATTTGTGGTATAACAAATTCCCCCTAATGTGTGAGGTCAGAAGGGAAACTAATGGCCGAAATACATTATAAATCCGAGAGGAAAGGAAGCATTGAATTATATCCAATGAAATCTCTCGAACAACTGATCCAATAACAAAAACCGTCAGCAAATATCAATTAATAGTATTCTCTTCTCAAGTTGGGCATACCCATGCTTGGGAGTAATGTAAGCATGGTCTCCAAATCAAATACACTGCAAATCCATGGCATATATGAAAGTATGACTGATGTACATGGCCACAAACAATACACAGTGGATCCATGTGATATATATAATGTACAAATCATGGCCACAAGGAATAGATAGTGGATCCATGCAAAAAGTATATCATAGCCACGAATGGATACATAATGGAGCTATGTCTCAAAATAAAAATTAAAGGATATATGGAACCAATGGAATGAAAAAATTGATCCTCCACAAGTACCAATGTCTAAGGGGTGGTACAATATATTTCAAGTAGGATAAAAAATATGTGATGCTCGTACTTCACCCGAAGAATTCAAAATAATTCGTCGTGGTATGAGTCTACACCATGTGAATAGATGTGTTGGGGTCGAACATAGTCAGACACCATTTGATTATCGATGATTGATGTATACCATTAACAAACACAAGATGACCCACCGATGGTGATAATGGGTGTCAAGGTACCATGGTAAAATCTCACAAGTGTGAATAAATGAGTTGGTGTCGAACACCTGGTAGAATCTATCGATTAGGGGATATTGATGTATTCCCATTGTCAATAGCGAGGGAACCTGCCATTGATGACTACAAGCCCCAAGGTACCATAAATAACTCTAGATCTATGTCCCAAAGAAATATGTGTTGAAGTTGATAGGAAGAGATCCGCTGGAAGGAAGGCATTAAGGCATCCTCCATAATCCAACACGAGGGGTAGAAAAAGGCCAAAGATTTGGAAGGACTCGAATGAACATATAATAAATACCACATCAAGGTACAACTCCAACATGCACCAGATGGAATAGCACACAAAAAAGACTCTTTGAATAGTATCCAATAATGGAGTCTACTGATAAAGACTAGGAATCCACCAATGGGGTCAAATGGAAATGAAGGTACCACACAAATCTCTATGTGTGATGATTGTTGTTGACGTAGAACACAAGGGAAATCACTCAGTCAACGAACAATGATGGTTTTTCATCTATTGAGTGCAAGGTCACCTATCAATGATGGAAATAGGCCCACGGTTCAACTCTAGGTCATACTCTCAGAGCAATGTGTCATATTCGATAAGAGTAGACCCACCAACAAGAAGTCAATGACGACCTTATATACTAGCACAAGTGAGATACAAAGATACTTGTGATGATGAAATGTACTTGACTGACACAGGAAGTTCGACTTGAAAGGTCAGAGACTTTCTACATAATGTCTGACTCAGGCTGAAAATTCCCTTGAACAAAAGCACGACACATTATGTGACTTAGGCAACATGGATTATAAACTGGGATACATTCGTGATACAAGAGGAATCAACAAATGCTCTATATGGTTGGAATAATAACCAATCGAATGATATTATGCTAAAAAATGAGAAAAAGTCTCCTAAATCCATACTAAACCCAAAATATTGAGACACTAACTCAAAGATTGTTCTTTGTTCAAGGGATAAAACATTGCTGCCAACAAAAAAAAAGACGCTTTCCCTCCCTTCTTTTTAGTTTTTTTAGTTTTTTGTCTTTTTCATATTATTAAAGCCTAAAAAGGAATAAAAGAATGATATAGTACAATGAAGGAAACGAGTGTCGCGGGCAAGAAAACTAGTTCCAAAGTGCAAGGAACATACCTATTCTCAATGCAAGGAAGCATGTGCATGATAAGGACACTTAGGTAATTTTTCCTCCAGGGTTAAGGTGTCGAGTCGTAAAGGCATAAATTGCAAGGATTGCTTTTGAGCTTATGGAAAAGACTGCAACATGGGTGTCAAAATGTCGATGAGGTACTAACTAGGACACCCATGAAGAGGTAATCTCTACCATTTGTAAGAGAGACCTTTAAGCATCTTGAGAGGTGTAGTGTCGCTAATGAATGGGGTTCACCCTATGGAAGATATGTGGTCAATACATATATATGCATTGTGTAGGAAGAATGGAACCTACTCTATATGCTAGTAAATAACACAATACCTATTGAAGAATCTAAAAAAATAACAACATAATTGGCGTAAATGAGAGGGAGTCTTATGGGTAATGGCCAAAAAAAGACCGAGAAGAAGATATGAGGCTTCAACGTGAGGTCATGGAGGGACTAAACAAGACTCCCGATCCTAACATAAAACTTGTTGCATGAGCTCCAAAATACAAAGCGGTTGTAAAATAGGACGCTCATGGAAGGTAGGCTCTACCGCGTGAATTACAACACTTCTAAACAACAAACAAAGTTATGTGTCACAGCTTAGTGGGGTCGATCCTAAGGAAAAATGAAACAAGAAATGGATAACGCGAAAAGGCACGTCGAAGGGGAAAAACTAACCTATATGTCAGTTTCAAGATCATTACTTGCTAGAACGGATCAACATGGAATGAAAAGGTGCCAAAGAAAATGTCTCCAAAGTCCTGTATATAATACCAAAAACACTTACCCAAAATTTAATAAGTCCAATATAGAAACCTATGAAAAAAACATGTTCTAAGGGATACATAACTTGAAAATAGAAAACCTTAAAAGTATGATATGTACAAAGGGCCGCACAACCTTGTGGCTTATGCGTAATAGTTCTCCAAGTAGAGCCCATTGCTAGGCTCAAGCCAAGGGCTTCTTTGGCAACCAACATGTAAATCTTTCAGTTCAGGAGGAGGTCAAAGATCCATAATCATAGCTTCAAGGATAGACTCATCTGGAGGCAACTCAACATCCATGAACCTGGGGCTTGACAACACACAAATACCAAGGCTCAAGGTTTCACAAACAGTAAGATGAGACTCAAGAGGAAACGCCAAATTACTCAGGCCAATAGGGGGAAGCAAGGGCTCCCATTTCCCCATTGAAAAAAACACTTGATCAATTATTGAGACCTTGTCTCGAGAAGGTGAACATAACTGTAAAAAAACCATCTCAAGGGAAATTGAACACTAAGAATAAGAAGCCACATAATTCACCTATGGCAGGGAAGAGTTTACTCGAACACTAGGAACACAAAAAGGGGAAAACTAAGTTGATAATGAATTAGGATGGGAATTTTCAGATGAAAGTTGATCATTAGTGACAATGATTATGTTGTGAGGGAAATGCATCACAAGAAAGAGCGTAGACACCACAACCTTCATAGCATAAACATAATCATGCCCACGAAGCATATTAAATTCTAAAGGGCCCAACATCACTATCAGATCGACTAGAACAATATTCCCACCTAACGTGATAGGAAACTGAGGAAGAATCCCCATAAATTCACTAAGTATTTTGTCGAAAGCCAACAACTCACGAGTAGTTGACATAAGCTTGGGAGAACCCAATGCTTTCCAAGCCTAGGAGGATAAAAAAACTTGCAAATGATCCTTCATCTACAATACATTGATGAACACCTTTCAACATAGATTCAACCAGAACCATTATCTGGAAAGGTGAAGAAGAAGGAAGGTGAGGCTCCACAAGATCATTCCAATCCAAGGAAACCATCCTAGGAGTTAGAGGTAGAGTACTCGAAGAGAGTGGAATTCCCCCTTGTTCAGAAGGTATTGAACTAGAAATGCTAAATATGTATTCAAAATATGTATCACTCCCTGAAAGAAGAGTCGGATCATCCAAATATTGTGTCATATTGACCATTTTCGAAGATTGGTCACTCTCTAAGAGAAGAGTGGGATTGACTCAATATTGCATCGATGCGACTACTGCCTCAACCACTTGTTGAAAAGGATGCGAGACAACAAGGCAAAGAGATGCATCACCCCCAAAACAAGACTAGTATCGGTCGAATATGGGATCAGTACGATCACTTCATCAACCAAAAATTGATTAGATTGCTGGGAATCCTAATAATTTTGAGCCTAGATGGGCTCTGGAAATAGATCGTTCTCCTCTGTCCATGAAGGATTTTTATCTGGGTATGCAGTATCTTACTTAATTTCTTGATAAGAAATATCAGCTACAGACAATGGAATAACCATCCTAACATGTTTGTGACCTTCAACCGACTTGCACGGTGAGGCTAACACCCATGGATCTCGCAGATACGATGTTTTGAATAAGGAAACTCTTGTAATGGGAGCCAGAGAACTCAACTTTTTATATCTGATTGGGGTGACTCAAATATAATAAATCAGTGTGGAAACATTAAAATATCCCATGAGCGAAGGATACATTCCACAACTGATACTCTTATTTTCCATCTGAGAGTTTTCGATCCATGTGATCATAGATCCTGGGTTTGTTTGGACATTGGAAAGGTTGGAATCCACCTGGTCGATGGTTATGATTCTCCCTTCATGGAGAAATCATATAATTTGAAACAACGATGAGATGATTATTGTCGTGAAGTAATTCCAACTCCTTCCTATCAACAAATTATAATCGAGTGGTGCATCAACTACTTCAACCTCTTCAAAAATGGATTTTCCTCCTAACTAGACTGGGAAGAAATAAATAAGTCTGCTTGGTAAAAAAAATCTTCCATCGAAATCAATCAAGAGAGTGGGAGAAGGGGTAAGCTCTGGAGAACCAATAGCTTCCCAACAAGACAATGACATGACACAGATCGAAGCCCCTTTGTCAACGACGATCCTCCTAATCAGACGATTATCATAAACGCCATTGATATGGAAGGCTACATGATAAGGAAGATGAGGCTTCACATCAATAGCATCAAACTTCATAATGAGATGGTTGGAGGACTCAACAACTACGATCGAAGATAACAACATGGAGTGTTGCACGAGGCAACTTTGAAGAACCTCTAAAGCAGACATCGCACACAATGTTTGAGTTAAATCCTCAACAATGGAATAGTTGGGTGCAACTCAAGCATTAGGGTTGTGTGATTCTCTCTTGTACACCCCTTTAGGTATGTGCATCATCGCTTCTTTCTCAGGTTTCTCTAAGTGGAGAGGCCCCTGAGGATCTGAAGCCTTTTTTCCTTTTTCTATCGACTATGGATTACTATAATGACGAGATTTGATCGACAATTCCACATCTTCTTATTTTGTGTGGTTGACCATATTCATGATCACTTGATATCCATATGACAATGGTGCACTCAATGTTCCCCTTGTCGGTTGAAGGTGGAAGAGACAACCTTCATATTATTCCCGTGTGGGAAAGGATTCTTCAACAGAACAGGCTATTGTTTTTTTTGTTTCAAATTTATCAAGCTCTGAGCTTCTTCCATTTATGGGCACTAATGGGTAAGGTGATATCCACCACAAAACTTGCATTGTAACTTCACCATATTCTTCTCAGATTCCCCCCCTCAACATTCTTATTATCCTTTTTGTCGTTTCCCCCACTACCCTTCTTTCCCTTTCCTTTCTTTTTCTCTCCAGGTTTTTGAGGACCCTTCTGAGTCTTCGATTTCACAATGTGTACATCTGAGGAATGGGTGGTGGGGTGGTTGAGTCAAAGGTTGGACTAGCCTCATTTTGATGAATTGACTTGTTGCATCTGGTCAGAGACCAGATCTACAACTTTTCTTTGAGAGGAACTAACAATTCCATCGACATGTTGTCCTTAATTCTTTTTCAAAAAGTCAAGGGTTGACCGAGGTACATTAGGCATGATATCATAGAGCATTCCTGATTGAGAGTAACTTAACTCCAATTATTGCGCTCTAAAATTTTCATGTTCTTCTGTAAATACGCTTGGCGTTGCTACATCCTTAGAGATGTAAGGAAGTAACAACTTCTAGAACCATTCCAATAGAAACTCTAGTGGAACTATGGCTTTAATTAAACTCTTCCATCTCCTCCATTCTCAAATATGATCGAAAATGTGTGTATCCTTATCTTGTTCAAATTTGGCCAAAATATTTGTACCAACATCATACCAGACAGGGATTTGGAAGTGGTTAAGAAAAACCATGCCAATATCACCAAATGTTGTGTAATTGGACCTCTCAAGTTCTATATACCATTTAGTGGCACCCTCTGTGACACATGATCCTGTGGATCTTCACCACTATTTCCTTCAAATTTTGGTATATCTGAAGGTATTTTGGTGGGGACCGCATGCCAACTCGGGTCATGATGAATCAGGTCATTCATCATCTTAGAAAAATATGGAAAATGAAGAGTTTATGTAAAAGTTAGAGTAGGTTGTGTCATCGACTGATCAACAACTTGAAAACAAGCTCATGGATTGTAACTGGCACTAGGTTGCCATGAAGAGTTTGTTGATGGACCAAATCTTTGGGTAAAACCTTGTTAGATCTNAAGAGTTTATGTAAAAGTTAGAGTAGGTTGTGTCATCGACTGATCAACAACTTGAAAACAAGCTCATGGATTGTAACTGGCACTAGGTTGCCATGAAGAGTTTGTTGATGGACCAAATCTTTGGGTAAAACCTTGTTAGATCTAGTTGAATGGAGGATAACCTCCACCCATATGATTCCCATATGAAAAAATAGGGTTGACCCTTGTCGACCCTCCTTGTGAAGGAACTATTCCTTGTGTGGGGTTATACTGACTAAGAAAGGGGTTTCCCCTTGATGGCATCCCCTGCGAAGGAAAAGACCCTTGCATAGGATTCCACTGATCTTGGAAGGGGTTGACCCCTACCGACACTGCATATGTGGTGAAAGGATTACTCCTAAATCCACTATATAATGTAAATGGAGTGTAAGTGGATGGCATTCTAGCATCTTGGACATCGCTACCTATAAAAGCGCCCCAACCTCTGAAGGGGTTAGGTCCGCAAGATGGGAAATCCTCGANACAATGGAGGAATATGAAATCCACCCCAAGGGATCACTTGGTAGGGAATTGAAGAACTCCTTGCACCAATGTTAGAAACTTGGGACGTTGACTGGGAGCTAGTCAACACATTAAGAATTCCCATTGACAACATATCGAATGAGAAAGCATTTTTTTTCGATGGAAATGACATGGTTGCACTCATAGAAAGAGTTGAACCAATGAACAGTGGAACAATGATGTTTATCGAAGCATCTATGGTGGAATAAACCACACTAATCGTCATGTTAGAAACATCAGGAGGAAAGATCTTGTTGGTGACTATTTCTAAAGTGGGAGTTGTAGGAACTCCCAACCCAGACACTTGTGGAGTGTCATCCATAGCTTCCCAGTGAAGAGGGATACTATCAGTAAGGTATGATATAGGAGGCAAAACTTGCACCACAGGTGATAGAAAATTTCCAGTTAGTGGGGGGTTAAATGTTGAAGCATATTCTTCGGCTCCGAGATATTCAACAGTTACAACCTACAGTTCCAAAGAGTTAACTTCTGAGGTTTCTGTAGCTGAGATATTGACTGGACTAGTTGGTACAAAAACACTAGATTGATGAAGATGACACCTTAGCAAAGGCGGGGGAGAATTATTTCTAACTTTTTCTTCTTGTGGAATACCTTGTATTCTCCTCGATTTACGAGGTGGTTGATCAACCACTTTGAGTTGTCAGCTCTAGGTGACTATCCACATGTCATATTAAATAAATATACAATCATCAATCACACCACTAAACAAAATCCTGGAGGTAACAACAAACACAAACTATGTTTCCAATATCCCGATTCAAGTGGATTAGGTCCTGAAACCGTAATAGTGACAAAGTAAGGAAGGGACCTTCTGAACGAAGGCACGGGTTGATTAATTCTCGTGGACCAATGAATGAAGGTATGAGAAACAATTATTTCAACCTCCACTTACCAGCCTTATTTGGTGCAAGTACCCCCACTTCGCAGGGCACCCTCCAACAATAATGAAAAGTGTGATATGAAATTTTCCCCAGGTACCACAAAAAACCCATGTAATCACCTCTGAGATCCCTAGGAAGAGAAACTATGGTTACCAACTCGCATTCGGCATCCAGGGGAACAATCAATAGTCTAGATCGAATGTATGGGCAAGGTAACAAATCCTAAATCCTTGAAAGCACCACCTCTCACAAAGGTAAGGGCACTAACGAAACCCCCAATATACAATCTATCCACTACGATTGGTTAATATTTGGAAGGTTTATCTCCTTGGCTCTCACTTATGTGACCTCATGCTTATCTCTTGTGTGAGAGGAGTTTCTTGACCACACCTATACGACAGTCAGATTTTACACTCCCTATCTCAAGCTCCTAAGTTTGTTTTGTGACCTTGGATAAATTTACTCTCCAACCTCAATTAAGGCCCTAGACTACACTTGTTTGTGTATTCTGTTGGAACAAAAAAAAAATAATAAATTTTATTTAGAGTTCGTTTGATTGGTTGTTACTTACTCAGAAGGATTATGGATAAAACTTAGATTATGTTTTGACATACCTACAGAAAAAAAATACTTTAAAAACACAAAGAAAATTGTGGTTTCTTCACTGAAAATTAAAAGTGCTAACAACGCTTCAGATAAAAAAAACTCTTCTTTTATACTTTTCAAAATGAAAGAAATATACTTTTCTTGTATGCAAGATTTTGAATCACTTTGCAATGCAACCTAAAATACTTTTTTGAAGGAAATGCAAAACAAAATGCAAAAAAATTGCAAACATGGTTTCTTTTATTTTATGGAAGGATATTATAACCAAAATCAACAACTATCAAAGCAAAATAAAATGCCTAAAGACCTAAGTTCTAGTAAGCAAGACTCCTTTCTTGAAAAGTTCAAAGGCAAGGGATCAAGAGAAAGGATAACAAACAATCAAGTTGTTTTTGTATTTTTTGTTACTAAAAGAAATGGAATGCAAATGAGATGCATTTTTTCTTTTTCTTTTATGAACATAAGGAAGAAGGTAAAGAGAAATAAATTGAACAATTAAGAATTGATGAAACACAACAATGAAACTGAAAACTCATCCCACCTACACACGACTGAACTTTTGATCAACCTAAAGAATCTTATAACCAAAAGACTAACCTAACTAAAAGAAAGATAGTTTAGATGATTTGAGAGTTTTCAAAGACTTAACACAACAATCAACGGGAAAATCAAACCTGACAAGATCAAAATGCATTGAAGAACCAAACCATACCCTCCTAAAACTGAGAGAAAGGCTAAAAAAAATTCAAGTTCTTCCATAAATCCGTGACTGTGTACACTAGGACTGGTGGGCATTTGTGGGTCATACAAGGGAAAATCATGGATATCTGTGATCATAAAGGGACGAAGAGCAGATGGATCAGTAAAAATTGAAAAATAAAAAATCCAATCCAGAAGGAGGCTTCTAGAAACTTGGAAAAAGTTTCTAGATGGAAATTCTTTGAAAATAAATCCTAGAAAACAGGAAACGTTACAGAAATCAAAGACAACAAAATACACCCTAAGACCGACCCAAAATAGGAGAAGATATCCCTAGTATGGTCTCCAATTCTGTTACAATATTTTTCCCCTGTGACTTTGGGTCATGTCACAACAGGGTGAGGCCATATGTCAAAGACACAGCCTACCCTCACACACAACAATGCTATAAGAAAATAACTACTTTGAGGAGAGAAAGAGAGAAGGAGATAAGAAGAGACTTCACACCTTGTATCCTACATATGATGTTGATCCTTTCTTCCACCTTTGATTTTTCTCATGATCTCCACTAGTATCAACCTACAAAAGAATACCAAGTCTATGATGCAATAAGGTAGTTATGAATTCAAAGCATACATATAATGTGCAAAAATTCGAAGCAAACTAACATATATCAATAGATTGAATCAATTTACGCATATATGGAGGGAAAGAGAACTCTTTTATTGAAAACAATATAAGTGGGTAGTTACAACTTGACTCTAACCGTCGACATTGCCTCGAAGCCAACTGCCCAGGTTCCTCCACTAGTCCTTCAAGCATCAACTCAACACGATGGCTCTTCCTTCAATGACTCAAAAGGGATAGTAACACACCCTACAATCGCATATGGGAGAGGAAGGAATACTGGAAAACAAGTTCCAGATCAGAAGGATGCTACTCAGAGGATCAAGGAAAAAAGGGAAGCTTGCAAATTCATCAGCATTATCTTGCACCTAGTTTGTCCCCATCATCCTTGCCCTCATAGGTTCCTTTATACCATTTTCAATAGGTTGATGTGGTTGAATTCGATTGTGTATGGGTCAAGGGAAGTTTGGGAACGAGCCCAACTGAAAACTCCACCCGAAAATGTGGAATATTTTATTTTTTCATATTTTTTTAGGGAATACGCTAGTTGCAAACTAGCAAGGTGCGGATATCTGTGGTTTGCACATGGAAGGCCCACATATGGCAACAAATTTATTTATTTTAAGATGAGTTTAATGAAGGAGGATGGGATTTAAGTTTGCAAGTTAGGGAAAAGGACTAGGCCATCTCACAAATCCAATTGATGTAGAAATTTGTGGTATAACATGAAGAGGTACATTGAAGGAGATTTCCATGAGAAAGAGAGTATGGTTATGGGTGTGAAAAAGTACATGGGGGGTATTTTACAATGCTTGTGATGTGTGGGGTTTACCATGTATATGAGCTCAAGTGAGATATCATGACTGGTCTAAGGGAGGTAACTATGAGATTTCCTCTATGTCTGAGTGAGTACGTGCATGCTTTATTGTTGGTATATCAACCAATAACTTAAAAGTAAACTCAAAATTAACTACTGAAAAAATGAGTACTTCAAAGTTGATCAACATACAAAATTGATAATTCCAATAGTGATGAGAAGGATTAAAGTATATATTATAAAAAAAATCACAACTCTCCATTTTCCAACCATAATGTATATAGGGATTTGTGTTATAGCCCTAAAATTCCCTATTTATGCATACATGGAATTGGCCTTTCTACTTGCACAAATTTCCAAATCACTACTGAGGAACTTTATTTAAAAAACCATTTTTTGGAGCATGTGCGCACCTTGCTGCACTAATTCCCACGTACATATGCTTGTTTCATGCTAGACAACCCGCGTACATATGCTAGTTGCATAATAAACAACCCGTGTTTACCTTCAAAAGTTGCAAGGAATTCAGCGGAATTAATGGCCTATTGCAGGTTTCCCAACAATTTCACCTGTTATAGCTCGTCCCCAAACCGAATAACTATCCTTTTTTCATATAAAATGAGGTCTTGGGGTCTCATTCCATAATAAATCATGAGAACAGTGAAACTCTTTCCAAATCCCTTTCCTTCCTTGCCCAAGTATTTGCAGCCTTTTTTGAGTTATTGCCTCAACATTCCCTCTCTAGCCCTTTTCTCCCATACAATCCCTTCCCTTCCCTTGAAGTGATCATCTGATTGTGAGAGAAGGCATTTGGAAGGTGCACTTGGAGCATTGTTAAGAGGAGCCCGGACCATGTTCGCGGAGTGTCATCCTGCAAAAGGTTGTAAGTTCCAATCTTTGAATATTGAATAAAAGAATCTTTTTCCCTATCCCAAATGATATCTTTATGTCTTTTATTTGGTTTATGCATAATGATTTATATATAACCCTAATTGATGAATAGAGATAGAATATTGGTAGCCTTTTTTTCCTAATCATTGTTGTAGGTCATCTTTGGGAGGAGACCAGCATCCGAGGAAGCAACGAAGCTCGAGGAGGTCAACATTAAATGTTTGGACCAAAGGTATTTCTTATGACTTACTCTTCTATCATTTTTTGTTCATTTGTGTAGAAAGTTTGGGGTAGTATAGGAATTAGATTGTATTTTAAGGGATTTCATTGCTCTGTATATACTTAGAACCCTAGTATAGTTATAGGGGTATTTTCCCACTAGCATAATTGGGGACTCCACTGGGGAGTCTCTCTAGGGTTTTAGAGGGAGGTTTTTGGGTTTTTATTGGATTCTTGATTGCCTTTTGATTTTTAGTCAATTTCACTGAGTCTTTTAAGGGTCTCTAGTCACCTTCAAGGTTCCTACCAGCATTCCCTACCCATTCAGTATGCCTAGTATTTTTCTTTTTTGAAAAGTCTCAGAGGTGTACGTGCTCTGCTTTGGTTCAACCCACGTACATACTCGCCCTGCACAGTAGACAACCCGTGTACATATGCAGGTTGTTGATGTAACAACTCACGTCTCTGTGTATTGAACGTGTTTTTTAACAAAGAGACATGTGTCTCTTTCCTGGTAGAAGTTTAGGCTTCTCAGGGCTTTCTTGAACCTGTCAGAGTCTTTTTTTTTGGCCTTAGCTTGGGTTAAAGTTTCGGTTAACCTGGTTTTTTTTTTCTTTTGTTTTCCCCATAGGTTTAGAGTGAACTTTCAATTTTTAGATCCTCCTTTGGTTTCTTGTTTGAATCCCTGCATTTTCGAAGTTGGTTTAGGGTCTCTGTCAATCTTGGTTTATGTTTTCTCCTTTTTCTTGTTTCTTTCTTTGAAAAACAAAACAAAAAATCACTTTAGTTTTTCTTGTTAAAGCAGTTCGAAAAATAAAATTAAAAAATTATTTTTTTGCATTTAGTTTGGTAAAGAAGCCTAGGTTGTTTGTTTGCAAAAGAAAAGAGCTTTAGTTTCAAAGTTATTTCTTGATTTCCTGAAATACAAGTAGTTTTTCTTAGTCAAATGAAAGTACTTTTTAGGAAACTTTCAATTACAAGATCTTGAAACATTGTTTAGAAAAGTTGAATTTTACAAAGAGTTTTACAAGCTTTGCTTTAAGTTTGAAGTATTGTTTCGCTTTCAAATGATCTAAAGTTCTCTTCCTTATTCATCCCTTCAAAGCACCATTAGTTGCACAAACATATCCTTTGTGTAAATCAAGCCTTAAAATTAATTCTTAACTTAAAATATATTAGAATTTATGTTTGTAAGGTTCACCAACTAGTTTAGGATTTTAGGGCCTTGAATTACGTGTGAATATGAAACTCTTCACGGACATTTTAAAACAAACATTAGAGTCTGAGATAGGGAGTGTCTTAAGTCCAGCATCGTAAGAGTTATTTGGGACCCCCCTCTAACATAGGTCATAAACACGAGGTCGCATGAGGAAAGGTAGAGAAGATAACCCCTCCAAATTCGGACCGAACATAGTGGGGATTGTATATTGTGGGTCTTTCTCAGGAAAAATATTGATCGCATTTTCCTACGGAGCTTCATGGACCTCGAATCCATTCAAGATCCTTAGTTTTCTTCTAGACCAATTGCATTCATCACCCTTGAAGGACTTCAGACTTATTATCCTTCTCATTACAATATGCTCGACTGTCGAATGTACCCGCTTGGTGACTGATTGTGAGCTGCAAACTTTCTTGCCCATATTTTATGGACTTACACATGTGACTACAAGGGTATACCATGGTACATGGGGAGAATGTTGGATCGTGCTTCACAAAGTATACCCATAGGGTGCTTCCATGTTCAAGTTGCACTTACATCGGTTAGTTTCTCTAGTGTCGATTGGCGTAACTTTCTTTCCCACTAGTTAGTCGACTACTTGATTTATCTTTAGGAAACTTTTAGTGTGTGCTTTGTGTTCCATGCTAGTCAAACCTTACTTTTTTAGTTGATCATTTCACAAAGTGGAAGATCAAAAGCTCCGTCGATCGCGAAGGATTCAGGGCCTCTCATTGGTTACTTTGGAGCCACCTCCACCACCGTTGAGGCGAAGACTTGATAAATAATGATCGTTCAAAGCGATCAGGCCGCATGAAATTGTGCCTAAGCCTACTCTGAGAGGATCCTTTTCGACATCAGAGGAATATATCATTTCTGACCTCGAGACCGAAGGTTTCAAGCCAGCAAATACTTCAATAATCGACTTGTGAGTGCTGCTCCTAATCCAGATTTTCCCTCCTAAGGTGACATCTTCTGAGCGCCAGTTTGTTCAGCGAGCGAAAATGGAAGAAAATGATGTTGCTTTGTTAGGGATTCCCCATACTCCCATTACAACTACTACTAGAGGGGGTATTGTACCTCTCCTCCTACCTTCACCTCTCAGGACCACAGTTGTCCTGACACCCATGATTTTGGGCAGTGGTTTGATCCCTTTAACAGTTTCGACCACTATTTCTTTCACTCTGAAGACAACAAGTTCTCCCTTCTCATACGGGATGCCTGACTTTGACACAAATTCAGTTCTTACTTACTCTACTTTAAAGACCATGGGTCTGGGGGCATGGAGCTCTAACGCTCCTTTGCAAGGATCAGTCGTAGGAACTACTGCCCCTTTTAATTCTATTCCTTGTGGTGGGGGTCATAAACCTCCTCCGTCCCCTTCACTCGGTGGCGCTTTTCAACAACCAATTAGTCCTAATGCTAATTATATCTTGTTTAGTGGAGGCAGTTTGGGACCTTCATCCAAGAAAATGTAGGTGGGATCTATGTCATTCTGTTTGTTTGGTGTGTTTGGGAACAATCAATTTTCTTCAGTCTCTTTTACAACTAGGGCAACCTCATATTTGGTCAATAGAACCCAGTGCAAGGTACCATTCCTTCACAGGGAGCAATGACTGGAGTATACTCCACACATGGTATTTGGAATACTTGGCAAGGCTTGTTTCCCTTGAAAGGGATGTCGGTCGGGGCAACCCTTTCCATACTCAATGGAACCCTGGGAAAGGTTATGTACCTATGCCATGAGGATTGGGTAGGGCCATCCCCAACCAAGGTCCTTGGAACATGACACAGGGATAAATCCCTGCGTAGGCTATGTCTTCCAATTTCGGGAGTCAGCCTATGATGCAACAACAAACGCAATTTCCTTTTGTTGGTCAAGGTCATGGTTTCTACCAAAACCCTGGCTAGCAATCCAAATTTTCTTGGAAACCTGGTTCTAGTCAAACTCTAGGGCCCTATTTTCCTGTAAATACTCCACAACCAAAACTACCCTTTCTAGTAACCCTGCATTTGCTAGACTTTTCGATATTATTAAATGACCCGATCAGTCATGATATGTGTTGGCCCCCCATGCCGACTAAGTTTCCTTCGAATATTCCAAAATTTGAGGGCAAGCCTAGCGAATATCCAGGTGATCATGTGACTAACTTTCACTTGTGGTGCTCATCAAATTGTTGAAAGACAACTCCATTCCGTTGTGCCTTTTTCAACACACTCTTATAGGGGGTGTTGTGAAGTGGTGTATCGAGCTTGAAAGCTCGAAGTACTCTTAATTTAATGACCTGGTGATGGTTTTCTTGAACCATTTCCAATTTCCAGTGAGATATGATGTCGAAACCCAGTTGTTGGCCAACTTTGAGCAGACCAAGGTCGACCATATCTTGGATCATATCCGAGAAAGGTGGCAAAGAAAGATCTTGATTAAGGTCAAGGCCCTTCCTTCTTTCTTGCTTGAGTGTTTATTGAAGTCTTGGGTTCCTTGCATGTCCAAAAATGTAACAATGTTTGCGTTGTTTTCATATGAGGAGGCTATTATGAGATCCCGGCAGCTAGAACTGATTTACTCTTAGTCTAGCATGCTCTACGAGATCTTACCTGATGTGCCATAGTCTACTCTCGATAAGGCCAAACAAAATTATGGGCCCCACGTTGATGGTATAGTGGGCTCAAAACAAAGAAAATCCATGGACATGTTGTTAACATCAAAGATTAGGTTCAAACAAGAAAAGCTTTCACCCTATTACCCGCAAGAGAATGGTCAGGATGAAGCTGTGAATAAGTCTCTCAAGACTATTCTTCAGCGGATGATTAATTCAGCCAAGTCATATTGGCATTTGAAGTCGTATTCATGGTTGGGGGCATATCGAACGTCTGTAAATATTTTCACTGGTTTTTCACCTTTTCAAATTGTATATAGGTTGGAAGCAGTCTTACCCATTGAGTTTCAGATCCCTTCTTTAAAGTTGGTAGTGGAGCTACTGCCCAACACTACACCGCTTGAGGAATGTCTTCTATATCTCGAGCAGCATCATGATGCAGCCTTGGCTAACGAGACTCATAAGAAATTAGTCAAGTGTCAATCTGATCGGTTTGTTCACCCTCGTATTTTCTATGAAGGAGATCTTTTCCTGGTATATGATCAAGACAAATATCCCCTAGGGGAAGGCAAGTTCAAACCCATGTGGTTTGGACCTTTCATTGTGAAAGAGTTCTTAGAGAAGGGTGCTTACCGTCTGGTTGATTTTGATGGAAATGATTTAGTGGAGCCTAGAAATGGGCTCTACCTTAAGAAGTACTACTCTTAGGTTGGTCACCTGGGTGGCTTCTTGTATATATGTATAGTCTCTTATACATTTTTGTCTTTTTTGTCTTGTGGACGTGTAGTTATTTTTGTCTTCTTTTTCACTATGAAGATGTCAAGTGAATAAGAGGTTTACTTTGGGTTCACGAACGGTGCTAGCCGACAAACTCGGAGGCTTTCTTCCACAACTTGGGTGATTTTCACACCTGGAGTCCAGTTGTTATCTTCCAGAGGTATTTGTCTAAGTGACGCAACCAATAATGTTGCCAACTACAACACAGTGATAGAATTTCTACATGATTCTTTGTCATGTGGAATTTCTCACCTTCGGGTTTACTTAGATTCTCAATTGGTTGTGTCCCAATTAAATGGGGTTTACCATGTTTATGATCCCACTCTTCGTCAACGATTCCTTAGGGTACATCTCTTAGAACGATATTTTTATTTTATTACTTATATTCATGTTCCTAGGAGATTTAATCATTAACAAATACTCTAGCTAATCAAGTTTTAGATTGGCATGTTTCTCACATGTAAAAAGAAAATCACACACATACACATATAAATACATTTGTAAAAAATGTTATCCATAAAATAAGAAATATGTATGTGTGTGTGTGTGTGTGTGTGTGCATGTGTGTGTGTGTGTGTGTGTGTGTGTGTGTGTGAGTGTGTCGAGAATATAGGGCCATGAGTACAAAAGTGGGCATGAAAGCCTCAAAACTCATCGGTATACATCATTGGGCTTAAGCCCTCAAAATACATAGTACAAAAAGTTCCCTCGGCACGTAACTGGTCCGACGCTATCTAAGGTCTAGGCCTATTGGCCCTTCTATAGTGAACAATGACATTCGAAAGATGCCAGAATAACTAGACCCAGGTCTGAGGCACCCCTACTACATGTGGCTACATCTTCGGGGGGAGATCCTCGATCTCAGCCATAGGAACGACACGAGTGAGAGCGGTAAGGTTCCTCTCCACTCATCATAGGACTCTGTCAGCCTCTTCGGTTGGGGGTCCTCCCATAGTTTTTGGTCCTCCTGATGTTGTTGGTCCTTCCTATGGGAAAGGAAAATGCCTAGTCCTGGTGAATTTTGTCAATCGAACATGCCCCACATATGTACATAACAGTTTCACAAGTTATTACTCTGACACACACATAAAAAGGATATATATGAAAATTCAAAAATTCAAAAATATAAGTTACCTATTTCACCATGCTCTTCGCCAGGAGGCACAGGCATGTCTACATCTCTGAGAAAGCTAATCCATACATAGGTATAATCCTCTATAACTTGGATCTGACGTGCCTACCAGTCAGAGAATTTGTCATCAAAGGCCTCTATAGTCCTTCCTCCACCCTATCTAGGTAGTAAAACTACCCACCTACTCACTGTTGGGAAGGAGGCTCTATGCCCCCATACTGTCTCTCGGGGACTGAGACTAGGAACCCTCTCGAAGAAGAAGGAACATAATATGGTACCAAACTCGAAGTTCTTGTTGGTACGCCTACAACACTCTGTGAGTTATCTCTTCATGCATACTAGCATGGTAGTACTCCAGTCAAAGATTGTTGCCTCCAAACACTGAACTGCACAGTGCATATGTGCGTGAGAGGCCTGATGGAGTGTTGTGGATCCAGTAATCCACCCGATCAGGAGTAGAATTACTTGTAGAGAGAGGTTGGTGATCTTATGAATTGACACTTGAGAAACCACTTTCTCAGTACCATCCTCACAATGCATGTTGATATAGTCCTCGATGTTGAACAACCTCGGAGTAAGGGTCCTCGAGTTGATCGGTTCCCATCTTCTGGAGAGGATGGTCAGGAAGTAAATATCATTTGTAGTTGGGTTCAGTGATTGACCCTTCAGCATGAAAGCTTCTGCATCAGGATTCCAATACTCCACAAGAGCGTTAAACAACCTCGGTTGTGACCTCATAAACAGACACTGGAAGAATTTCCATAAGCCACATTGTTTCAGTGAGGCGATATCCATAGGGTCCTTCTCGACCAAGACATCTAGCTCCTCATTCTCTCTCTCCCTCCAATGAACATACATCCTGTCACATAAAAAAAATTGGAGAGGGATTAATGCTTGTGTTTTCTTTTTTCAATATAAAAGGAGGTGTACGCGGGAGGTTGACTACATAGTCGTGTATGTACTTGGGTTGTTTATTACTCTGCCCGAGTACATACGTGGGCTAGCCTTGGACACACTACATACACGCAGATGCAGCCCTTTTATAAGGGTGCACACCTCCCAAACTCAAAACTAAATACAAATGAAGAAATTGAAATGCAAGAGGGAAGTTATACTTACTTGGTCCAAGTAGGAGGGTTTTTTTTCCATCGTAGCTCCCGAAATTCACTCTTTTAATGAAGGGGTTTTTTTACTTTGTTGTTAATTTCCAATTTGCAATGGTAAAAATGAGTTTTCCACCTCTATTTATATAACTTTTTGGCTTTTTTTGCCCTTTTTTCATCCCCCTTTTCACTTTTCTTGGCTTGGTGGTTGCTCGAGTTCACTTTTGAATTATCTATTAGTCGTTCTGGTGGAATTCTCCTTTTGGTTTGGTAATTATTTTTTGGGATTGGTTACATTTACGTCATCCCTTGGTAAAAGTCATTTTTTCCAACTTTTTGCATATAATTTAGGTTTTCACTCCCAACTTTATGCATCTCGTTGTATTTTCTGCTTTTCCATAGAATCAACCCCATTGAAGTGCGACGCGAAACCTTCTTTGCTTCTTTATAAGTGTCGTAATTAGGTGGTAGATCCTACCTCTACATGGATTCCCTAGGTAGATCCTTTGCTGCATTTTGGCGTCCATGCTATCAATTTTGACTATAGGCTTGGGAGTCCTTGATTAGTCCCATCATGATTACATATCGAAGCCTCATTCTTGTTGCTAATCATCATTCTTGGCCTTACCCTCGAGGCTCCCTAATGAGAAAACTTTGTTGTCTTTCAATCTCGCTTTAAAATTCGAAAGCAACATCCAACGAGATTGTATTTATTCTTTTCGATATCATCTCGATTACTTGAGAAAAGTAGCCCCCTAGAGTCTTCTTTAATCCCTTTTTAGACTCTCTAAAATTCAAAATATTGTCAAGCGATCTTGTTTCCCTTCATGCTCACCAAACTTTAATTTTAAGGCACATCTATCCAGCGGTAGTTTACCCATTTTTCGGTACGGATGGCTAATTTTACAAACAAAGGTATGCTCTAGGAACTTCGGTTCACTAGAAGAGTATTCTCAGGCGTAATTTTAACCCCTTTTTAGGCCTGAGGAACTAAATTTTCGAAAAAGGAACATTCTCCTTGGTTTTGGTTTATCACCTTTTTCGGGCCTTGGAGATTACTTACGAAAAAGGAACCCCCCGGAGTCCATAGTTAAGCTCTTTTCAGACTCCTTAAAATTTAAAATATCGTTGAGTGACCTTGTCCCTTCAAACTCATTAAATTGGTCCGGAAGAACATCTACTTGGCATGAGTTTAACCCTTTTCCAACCAATATATTATTGTGGGAAAAGGTATGCCTCGAGAGATTTGTCTCGCTGTGAGAGTTATCCTCGGTTACTTTTATACTTTTTCAGGCTAAGGAGACTAAACTTAGAAAAAGGTTGTGAGTCCATAGTTAATATCTTTTCAGACTCCTTAAAATTGAAAATATAGCCGAGTGATCTTGTCTTTGTCACACTCGTTAAAATGGTTTTGAAAAGAAGTATTTTCGGTGCAAGTTTAACCCTTTTTCGAGCCGATTGGACTAACTGCGAAAAAGGTACTCCTTGGAGTCTTTAAAGTTTTTTCAGACTCTCTAAAATGTGAAAAACCACCGAGATTTCCTTCTCTGGACTCGTAAAATTTACATGGAAGGACTCTTGTTGTGTCATGCTTAATCGCATTGCGGGTATCATCTTTGCATCTTTGGCCTAATTTTGGCTCCGTGTTTCTCTCAATTGAATCTTTGAAGCATTCCTTATACGCAATCCTTGTAGCACTTTTTGCCTCTGCGATCTGACACCTTGACCCATGGAGGCATTTTCCCCAAGTGTCCTTATCCTGCACATGTCTCCTCACCTTGAGAATCAGTATGTTCCATGCGCTTGGAACCAGTTTACTTGCTCACGACACTTGTTCCTCCTTTGTAATGTAGCATTCTTTTATTCTTTTTCAAGCTCATTAAAAAATTGAAAAAGACAAAAAAAAAATCAAATATTCCAAAAAGAGGGGACAGGAAATAGACATTATTTTTTCGGCAGCAAAGAAAGTCACCCTTGGAAAAAGCACATCCTTTTGTTTGTTCATCAAGCATTGGGATCTAGTATGACCTTAGGAATTTGTTCTCGCTACATAGAGTTGTGTCCTCCTTCGTTTGGTTACTCTTACAAACATATGGAGAGTTTGTGGTGCCTCCTGCATCACCGAATTATGTCAATGTTACGCTTCCTGAGTCTTATCATCTTTTGTGATTTTGTCCAAGGGAATTTTTATCCAGCCTGAGTCGACCTTTCTACAGTTTGTCTGTTGAATTTCATGAGTCGGCCATCCCGAGAGTCAAGTCAAGTACAAATTCAAAATCAAAGAAGTTCTTTGTCTGGTCATCACGATCCTCCAGTATTTTCCCAACGGCTTGTCGAAGACCTCAAAGTAGTGAGTCTTACACTCCCATTGTACTCTTACCTAATTTTTGAATGTCTTGAAGTTTTTTCTCGAGCTATGAAGTCTTCATCTCTAGCCGCAGGCGTCATTAGCTTCTTGAAGATTAATATTGAACTTGTATATCTTCGACTGATTTTTAGATGTAGATCCATTGTGTATTGGTATCAGATACACTTTATACATTTATATGACATGGATCTACATTGTACTTGGTTTTCATCCATGATCAGTTCATTCCGAGCATGGGTATGCCCACCTCGGAGAGATAATTGTTATTTTGCAGATGGCACCTCCCAAACTCTGGTCTCGGGCTCACTCGACTTTGTGCATTCTCATTGGTAAAAGATATTGTAATGTATTTCATCCATCAATTTCTCTTCTAACCTCATACATTATGAGGCATCTGTTATAGCCCTAAAATTCCCTACTTATGCATACATGGCATTAGCCTTTCTACTTGCAAAAATTTCCAAATCACTACTTAGGAACTCTATTTAAAAAACCATTTTTTGGAGCATGTACGCGCCCTGCTGCACTATTTCCCATGTACATACATTTTTTACATGATATATATCCAACGTACATACGCTAGCTTCATAATAAACATCCTGTGTTTACCTTCAAAATTTGCAAGGAATGTGACATAATTAACAGGCTATTGGAGGTTTCCCAACCATTTCACCTGCTATATACCGTCCCCAAACCGAATAACTATAATTTTGTCATATAAAAGGATGTATTGGGGTCTCATTCCATAATCAAGCATGAGAATGGTGAAACTCTACCCAAATCCCTTTCCTTCCTTGCCCAAGTATTTGCATCCTTTTTTGAGTTATTTCCTCAACAATCCCTCTCTAACCCTTTTATCCCATACAATCCCTTCCCTTCCCTTGAAGTGATCAATTGATTGTGAAAGAATTCATTTGTAAGGTTCACTTGGAGCATTGTTAAGAGGAGCCTGGACCAGGTTCACAGAGCGTCGACCTGCAAAAGGTTGTAATTTCCAATCTTTGAATATTGAATAAACGAATCTTTTTCCCTGACCCAAATGATATATTTATGTCTTTTATTTGGTTTATGCATAATGAATTATATCTAACCCTAATTGATGAATAGAGATAGAATATTGGTAGCCTTGTTTTCCTAAGCATTGATGCAGGTCAGTGTTGGGGGGAGACCAACATCCCAGGAAGCAACAAAGCTCGAGGAGGTCAGCATCAAACGTTTGGACCAAAGGTATTTCTTCTTACTTACTCTTCTATCATTTTTTGTTCATCTATGTGGAAATTTTGGGGTAGTGTAGGAATTAGATTGTCTTTTAAGGGAGGTCATTGCTTTGTCTATACTTAGAACTCTGGTATAGTTATAGGGGAATTTCTCGCTAGCAATTTGTGATGTCTAAAAATTTCAATTTTAGATATAGCCATGTTTGGTTTATGATAAATCAATATGTTAGAAATTTTAATTTATGGTTTAACTTGTGGAGAAGTCATTTTTGTAAGAAAATCACAAGTGATGTGTCATACTAACATTATAGTTGATTGTTTACATGGTGAGTATGCTTGTGGTTTTTTTTATTACACAATGTTGCACCGTGGTTCAAATACTTCGCAAGGTACAGACATGAGTGGAACATTAGAAGTGTTTCCATTATCACCTAGGAAAACAATTTTTTTTTTTAGTGAAGGACGTAGTTATCCAATTTACCACTAGTTAAAAATATCAAGAAATTTATGGATTAGGTGGTTACTCAAAGTTAATTCCATATTTGAGTTGAATATGTGTTTAGGGGTGTTTATATCATTTATCAAATTATTATCTAATGAAAAATGATATCCAAACACTACAAATCTAAAAATTACTAGTGGTTGTTGCAAAACTTGTATGAAATATTAAAAAAAATGCAACAATAGACAAGTTACAACAACAATCAACTCTAACCCTTTAAACATGTTATAAACAAGTAAAAATTAAGGCTAAAACAATGGATAAAACTAGGGTTTAATCAATTAGCTAATTCTGAAGATTAAAAGGCATGTAACAATCAAAAATGCCAAGACATCCAACCTCAATATCGTTGTAATATAAATCAACAAGACAATTTATGACAATAAATGATTTTTAGGTTAATCACATGCACAAATACCAAGACCTCTAGTATTTTTTATGGCTGGAAATGTATGTAAATTGTTATAAAACCCTATATTTACTTTAAAATAAAAATAAAAAGGTGAAATTTGGACTTAATATTGACTAGATGGAAGAAGAATAGTGCCTACTATTTTTGGGGGGTATATTGGGTCGACAAAGGACTCCCTTAAGAATATGTAAGTATAACTAGGGTGATAGTTAATGTTATCCAATACAAACCTTAACAAATCCATCTAGTTCCTTACAAATTCCAATATAGTTCAAGGGAAGATACTCCACTAGTAATCTTCCAAGAGTTATGGAGAAGGGAGTTGTTCAAGAAATACACAAAGAGAGTGCACCAAAACTAGTATAGAAGTACAACTACACTCAAAATCATTCATAAAAAATATCCATAAGATCAAGTAAGACCACTTACTCAATAAATTGATTCATCTTCAAAACCCTGGCCAAGAGCATCCATGAAATTTGAAAGACAAACCACAAGACACCATCCTCAAGAAGTCACTCTATTTATCCATCCATAGCAAATATAGAAGAGAATAAGTAGACAATTAATGATCTCCACAAGTTCTAGAAATTATTCCAAATGTGAACTACTTCTCTTATTTATAGGAGAGATCTAACATCCTTCTCATTATAATAATAATATTTTCCTAGCATCAACCCGAAGAAAATACAAAAAATTATTTCTCTTCATAATCCCTAGAGATAAGGTCATAATACATAAAAATATCCATGATACAACAATGTCTGAGTCAAAATACCCCCAACGATGCTCCCAAAATGAAGTAAAAATGCTCAAATTCCAAATTTCCCTCCATAAATGCATGACAAAGTCACACATGTGGCATGTGTGGAATTCCAAGAGTGGATGGCTCACTCAAATGGTGTGAAAAGGCATGTGTATGGGTTCCAAACTAAAATGTTCCCTCCAAAGGGTGAAATGTTTCATCCACCAAGTGCAACGTTCTCTTCAAAAGATGCAACGTCCTCTACAAAAGGTGTGACATCCTCAAAGAAATTTTGACGACCTCATAAGAAGTGGGACAACCTCCATCAAGTGTGAAAGGGGCATCCTCAACGTCCTCCAAAGGATCAAGTCTCAATTCAAGTCATATACATACAACGTACATCATCCAAGGAGGGGATGAAGTGATACAATGTAGCCATCAATATGGAGACATGTACACAAGTCCAACACAACACAAAAAGTGAGTCATGTCAAATGTAAATTCCATTAGGTATATCACATTTATCATCATCTTCAAACTTCACAACAACTCATAGAATTCATACAATTTTTCAAGTTTAGGCATGGGAGGGTCATCATTATCCCTTATTACATGTGCTATTACCTAAGCAGGGAAGTATTTTTTAAGAAACCAAGTCGTAACACATAGTCATGTGAGGCTATGTAAGATATTCATCCATATGAGTGCCTTTGGAATGAGGAAGTGCTTATGCATTGATTTTCCATTTGCTCGACATTGTGTCTTTCCAAACCCTTTTTTCCCTTTTTATTTATCCATTTAAACTTTTCCAACTTTTGACTTTTGTTTTAATTTATTTATTCCTTTTTTGGATATGCATCATCACATAGGACTTGGGGTGATGGCCTCATAGTGAGGGGACATTGCTCATGCTTTTTTTCCTTTGGTTTCTGACATTTCTTTTTTTTTCATTTTGATCTTCGATTATTGATTTTTTATTTTTCCTTGTATATCTTGCTACATCAATCTCGATCATTCAAGCTCCTTCTTCGCATCAGATTGTGAAGCATGAACCTATATGTATGAAATATGACAACCAATCCAATATCAGGACAAAAAAAATCAAGAAGGATGGAAAATGTTAAGTATGGGTTAGGATATGAACACACTACACCTCTCAAAGCCCCCTAGTAGTACATCGCTATCAAAGTTTGACGACACTTATCTAGGAGATGATGATGACCACCAAGGTGAAACAAGAAAAAATGCACAAATTTAAAGCATCATGATCCATTATCTGACTCAACCAATGGTCACTACTTTCATGTCAAATGCATAAGGCATTATCACTTAATATGAAGAACTAAAATAATGTATCTCGTGTATGTCAAGCACCATAATTATCAAACGTGAGTGAGTTGAGAATAATGTGTAAAACATATCTGGTCATGTGTCTATGGAGAACCATGGATCTCATCTTTGGAACTGTTGCGTGTCATAAGGACCATAGGAGAAAAATATCATCTAGTTACCCATATACATTAGTGGGTAACATATGGCTCCAACATGGGGACATGTGCTCACCGTATAGCACATGAGAACCTCAAAAATCTTTGGAATTGCAAAAATTGCACTTTGTATCAATCCTAAAAATCCTGCTATGTATTAACATAAAACCATTAGCAAAAAAGGGAAAGGAAATACAATCCCCCTAGTATATGGAAAATATAAATGAAATGAGGGAAAAAAATATTTATTTCATCATATATATACATATTTTTATTTTATTTTTTCAGACAAGACTAAATCAAAATGCAACTAACTATAAATGCATAAAATCAAGCGATAACTAAAAACAAGTAAGCAAGGAAGTACAATTAAGATGCATAACAAAAGCACACAAAATGACCTACAAATATCCTACTCTAATCTTCTTGAAAAAATAAAGTGCTAGGGATAATCATACAACTAATGAAGCCACCTTATCATCGCATCGATGTCAAACGTTCTACCCTTTTTATTATTTAAGAACCAAAATAAGGATATATCAAGTATAAAGTGATCAGAAGTTAGTACAAAAATTACAGCATTACCAAACATAGAATCCAACTCATGATGATGAACAAGAGCAACAAAATCATGTCAATATTGTCATGTGCATCTACAAGATTTCTCTATCCATCTTTGATAGGGGTTGCAATATAATCACGATTGTTAATCCTTTCTACAAGTGAGGCCTTCATGATACAACCCTTGCATCTCAAAAGGTTGACCCACATAATTCAATAAATGTCCTTGTTGTTTTTCATGTATGGTGTCACTCCCCAAGGCTTGATATGGAATCATAAGAAATCTGAAAAATTCCTCATGGTTTCTCGAAAAAGACGTGGATAAAAAATGGGGTGTAAATTCAAATCTTGAAAAAATAAATTGCTCCCAACTTAGGGCGTGTTTCCCTTATATATTTGGTTCGAAATCCTATAACAAACCACAAATTGAAAACACTTTTGCTCCATAGATATTTCAACACCCAAAACATATTCCCAGTTGTATCTACAATGAAATATTGGAGAAAAGATGAAGAAAAATATGTTTGGTAATTTCTTCTACAAAAGCTTGCAAACCTCATGCCATTTACAACCATAAAAGGGTCCTTTAACATTGATTTTTCATGCAAAACTTCTTCAAAATTGAGAGGAAGTTATGGTTGAAAAATTTATGCATTTTCACAATTGAAATCACATCCATTTGACTGCAAAAAAAATTCCCTATCTACGAGACAATGTGGTTGAATCTTTTTTTAATATTGATAAAAATACACATACCCCATAGAATAATATAGAATATCATCATCTTTTATCAAACATGATTGTAAATTTCCCAAAGAAAATTCTTCATTTTCATCATCAACAACATGTTCTCCAATATGGAAATTTTATAAGTTATCCATAATAAAACATCGTCGGAAATTAATCATGTAGTTTTCTAAAAATGCATTTGCTAAATATAGTTGATTCAAAGAAAAAAATTATGAAATCCTTACTCTAGAATCATCATCAGTTTCATAAATAGGGTCCCCATCAAAATGAAAACAAATTATATCCCATTTATGGATTTCAATATATAGAAGTTCATCAATATTTTTAATCACATGGCCATCATGTTCTTCATCAAATGAGAAATTGACGAAATCCAAAGGTTTTTCTAAAAACTCTTCACTTTCCAAATCATCAAAGGATGCATCATATAACTCAAAAACTTGGAAAGGAGTACAAATCACCATACCCTTGTCTTTACATGGAGGAGAGATGGAAAATTGGATGCTCTTAGAATCTAGGTCTTCATCAAAGCCCCCCTCTTTAATGGACTCATGAGATCAATTTCATTCTTCTTCATGTACTTGATGTCTTTCTTCACCAATCTATTCTTCATGTTATTTCTCTTTAATGGATTTTTGACGTGGCTCTTTCTTTAGCATGGGAACATGAGAAACATCTTCAACAATATGCTCTTAATGTGATCGATTCTTCATATGATCATGGGATGCTTCTTAATACTCATGTAGAGATACCATAATGTCTTCAAGTATCCCTTCATACTCTTGATTGTGAGGACCCCAATGTTTTAGGAAAACTTGGATCAAACCTGCAAGAGAGTTTATCTTCCTTGGGCCACTACAATACTTGACCCATCTTAGTTGATCTCCTTCCAAAGAAAATACGTATAGTATTTATTAATACATCCTCATGTATTTCATTGATATTTTTAAACATATTTCGAGAATGATGAGACATGTGGCATAGAAAAAAGAGCATCACCATCAAACTTTGGAATATACTTCTCCCATTTTGGAGGGATCTTATTTAGGTATCCTAGAACACATTTAATATCAAAAGGAGTATATAATTCATGAAATTCCCATGGTGCCATATTTATTTACTTAACATACAACTTGATATGAAATTTGAAAATAGGAGATGATACCTTATACCAAACATTTGTGTGGAGTTGCCAAGGTGAATCTCAAAATCCTTTCCAATGATGCTTGTTTCACCTCACAAGCAAATATNCCATATTTATTTACTTAACATACAACTTGATATGAAATTTGAAAATAGGAGATGATACCTTATACCAAACATTTGTGTGGAGTTGCCAAGGTGAATCTCAAAATCCTTTCCAATGATGCTTGTTTCACCTCACAAGCAAATATGTCTTTAAAATATGTAAGGATCAAAGACTCCATTCTTCCAATGGAGTCACCATATGAGTAAAATTAGGTTAATATTTGGTTTGTACTCATCAAAAAGGGTCGAAGCATAGGATTCATATTTCTAAGGAGAAGGAATCAACTCTCCCCAACAACGAGTCCAAAATGTTATCACACAATCTTGCACCCTAGTGCAAAGACTTCACAAGGTCAAAAAATGAGTGGAACATTATAAGTGTTTCCATTGTCACCTAGGAAAGAAATTCCCTCATTTTAGGGAAGGATGGATCCAACATAAGGGAGGCTTCCCAAGTAGCCTTTAGGGTTCCTAAGACAATACTCAATCAAGTCTAAGTTATTATATGTAGCTACCCAATTTACCATCATTTAAAGATATCAAGCAAGTTATAGATTAGGTGGTTACTCAAAGTAAATTCCATATTTGAGTTTAATATTCTTTTAGGGGTGTTTATGTTATGCCTAAAACAACCAAAATAGAATAAAAAGAGAGAGAAAAGTGACTCCACGCCTTGAGAAAGAGAGAATAATGAATATGAAGCCTCATTGAGGGGGGAACCTCCATTTACAATAGAACAAATGTACAAGCTAAGATGATCCTAAAACTAGGTCTCCTTAGTATATATATATAGGATACCAAGGGCACAATTACAATTAAAAGGTTTAATCGACAATATTAATATAACAATATAAATACAATAAATCAATATCTATGGGTTTTCATGGGGATTTATTCTTAACATGGGGCGTTATCCAAGCGATTAACAATTTAGAGGGTTTATCATTTTATTATCCAATGAAAAATTTATCTCCAAACACTACAAATATGAAATTTACTAGTGGTTGTTGCAAAACTTGTATGAAAGATATAAAAAAAAATGTATCAATAGACAAGTTACAACAAAAATAAACTCTATCACTTTAAACATGTTATAAAAAAGTATGAGCTAAAACAATGATTAAAAATACGGTTTAATCAACTAGCTAATTATGAAAATTAAAAGGTATGTAACAACCAAAAATATCAATATGTCCATCCCTAATATGGTTGTAATATAAATCAACAAGCTAATTTATGAAAATAAAATGATTTTTAGGTTAAGTACATGCACAAATACCAATATGTCTAAGTTTTATTATGGTTGGAGTTGTATGTAAACTATTATAAAACCCTAGATTTACCTTAAAACAAGAACAAAAGGATGAAATTTGGATTTAAGATTTACTAGATGGGAGAAGACTAGTGCCTACTATTTTTTGGGGCATATGGGGTCAACTAAGGACTCCCTTGAGAATATGTAATTAAAACTAGGGTGATATTTAGGGTTTTCCACTAAAAACCTTAACAAATCAACCTAGTTCCTTCCAAATTCCAATATAGTTCAAGAGAAGATACTCCACTAGTAATCTTTCAAGAGTTATGAAGAAGGGATTTATTCAAGAAAGACGCAAAGAGAGTGCATCACCACCACTAGAGAAGTAAAACTACACTTAAAATTATTCATGAATAATATATGTAATATCAAAATAGATCACTTACTCAATAAATCGATTCATCTTCAAAACCCTAGCCAAAAGAATCCATGAAATTTGAAAGACAATCCACAAGACAACATCCTCAAGAAGTCACTCTAGTTATCCATCCATATCAAATACAGAAGAGAAGAAGTAGACAAGTAACTTTCTCCGCAAGTTCTAGCAATTATTCCAAATGAGAAGTTCTTCATTTATTTATATGAGAGATCTTGGACCCTTCTCATTATAATAATAATATTTTCCTAACATCAACCCTAAGAAAATATAAAAATTCCTTTATACCTTCACAAGCCCTCAAGATAAGGTCATAATACATAAAATATCCATAATGCAAGAGTTGATGAGTGAAAATACACCCAACAATGCTTCCAAAATGAAGAAAAAGTCCTCAAATTCCAAATCGTCCTCCATAAATGCATGACAAAGTCAAACATGTGGCACATGAGGTTTTTTAAGAGTGGGTAACTTGCTCAAATGGTATGAAAAGGAATGTGTATGGGATCTAAAGTTAAAAGTTCCCTCCAAAGGGTGCAACGTTTCATCTACCAAGTGCAATGTCCTCCTTAAAAGGTGCAATGTCCTCTCCAAAATGTGTTAGGAAATCTCAAAAAGGTGGGATGTCCTCAAAGAAATATCAACTACCTCATAAGAAGTGGGGAAATTTCCATAAAGTGTACAAGGGGCATCCTCAATGTCCTACAAATAACCAAGGCTCAATCCAAGTCATATACATACAAAGTACATCGTCAAAGGAGGGGCTCAAGTGACCCAATGTAGCCATAAATCCAGAGGCATGTATAGAATTCCAATGCAACATAAAAAGTGAGTCATGTCAAATATAGATGTTATTAGGTAGATCACATTAAGAATCATCTTCAAACTTCAAAATAACTCATATAATTCATACAATTTGACAAGTTTAGGTATGGGAGGGTCATTATTAGCCCTTATTACATGTACCAGTACCCAAGAAGAGAAGTATTTTCCAAGAAACCTATCAAGGAGTATGTGTAATGATAAATGGTATGGTTTGGGGGTAAATTACATTGTAATACATAGTGATGTGAGGATATGTAAGATATCCATTCACATGAGTTCCTTGGAATGAGGGAGTGTCCATGCATTGAGTTTCCCTTTCCTCAACACTGTGTCTTTCCAAACCCCTTTTTTCCTTTTTCTTTATTCATTTAACCTTTTCTGGATTTTGAATTTTGTTTTACTTTATTTATCCCTTTTTTGGATATGCATTCCTTGCATAGGACTTGAGGTGATGGCCTCATAGTGAGGGGGCATTGCTCATGCTTTGTTTCCTTTGGTTTCTGACATTTATTTTCTTTTCATTTTGCTTTGCATTTTGATCTTTTCATATTGATTTTTTTTTATCTAGCTGCATCAAACTCGATCATTCAATATCCTTCTCATGGAATTACAAAGCATGAACCTATATGTGTGACATATGACAACCAACCCAAGAGTGGGACAATGAAAATTGGGAAGGATGGAAAATGTTAATCATGGGTTAGGACATGGCCACACTACACATCTCAAATCCCCCCAGTAGTACAACTCTACTCAAGAGCGACAACACTTATCTAGGAGATGATGATGACCACCAAGGTGAAACAAGGAAAAATACACAAATTTAGAGCATCATGATCCATTATCTGACTCAACCAATGGTCACTATTTTCATGTCAAATACATAAGGAATTAAGACCTAACATGAAGCACTAAAATAATGTACCTCATGTATGTCAATCAACATAATTTTCAAATGTGAATGAGTTTAGCCTAATGTGGAAAGCATCTATAGTCAAGTGTCT
>SNQJ01S0069961.1:0-28340 GCA_010110895.2 Picea sitchensis | reverse complement strand
GGGCGTAGTCTTTAATGTGCAGGACCATACCCGGCGGACAGGTACCAGTGGACTGGTACACATGGGGATATGATTAGTTTGGACCTCCATGGGGATGAAGAGCCCATCAGATGGTTGTTGGGATGGCAGAGGCAGGACAACGATGTGATGAGCCCTTGCATGAAGAAGAAGAAGGACGTCCTTACCGGGTCACTTTGGCAGAGATCAGCCTGAGGGGGTTCACCCACTGCAGATGAGATGATTGCTTTTGATGGACTAGATGCCACCCAGGGCAGGCTGGACATTTTTTGGAGCATGTGGCAGTGTGTTGGGATCATTTGGCATGTGTAACAACTTGCAGGAGCCCCAAAGGGGCCAACATTTTTCTTCTTGGATGCTGATCTTGCCCAAAAAGGGCCAATGTCTCCCTCATAGGGGCCTGACGTCTCCCTTTTAGCTCATAATTTTGACATTTTAGCATTTAATGTGACAAATAATGTAATATTGTTAAGTCAGCCTTGTTGGATGTTTTAATGACCTATTTTGGTAATTAAAGGTCATTTGGATGATATAAGTAGAGGACGTTGAGCCTCCTTTTGGACATAACACAACTTACTCTCTTGTGAGAGATCTCTTTTTAGTCTTTTGTCTTGGATTATTGGCTCTTGGAGTTGAGGCGCTACACTTGGGAGGATTATCTTTGGCATGTGTATGGTGTTTTTATCATTGGAAGGTGTTACAACTAGGGTTTGATTAGCTCTTCATTGATTTGTAAGTACATTTTTCATGCAAAACTTCTTGATTGAATGGTTGTAGGTTAAATGCCTTACTTTTATGGTTACATTGTTGCTATTTTGCTTAATCATTGAAACCCTAGGGAGCAAGCACACAAGTAGGTCCTTGCTTCATGTCCCCATGATAAAAAATTATTTAGCCATTTGATTAAGAAGAATATAGCCTAGCCATTGCTACGCTATTTCTCCTTTTCTTGAGTTAGTTTGAAACATAAATTGAAGAAATAAGACGTCCTAGGCCTAATTGACTTTACACCTAGGGTTTGACTCTTAGGGTTTGAAGAGCTTGGCCCTACAACACTTTTCATCCCTAGATTTATGTTTTCAAGCTAGCCATTCTTGCCAAAGAGTTTTAAGGAAAGAGGGAGGAGCATGAGGCCTTGCTTAAGCAACACCGGAATGAGCCTCCTCCCCTTAGGGTTTTGACTTCATGTCCCTGCCATTGCAGCACCATTAAGCCTAACTCTCCCATCCTTAGATTTAGATCCTTCCAAGCCTTTAGCCTCACTCTTTGACTCCATAATACCCTAGGCACTGGTCTAAAACATACAACGTTGAGTCTTTGGTGTTAAAACAATATTTCAAACTTCTAAAAACTTGAAACCCTAACTAACCCTAGCGACTTACTAACCCTAACTAGTTGATGACGTTTTGCCTTATTTCAACTTTTGCTTGGTATTAAATTTGCGGCTAAGTCATCCACTGATAGACATTGAAGTGTTGAATATTTTCCTTGGCTTATTTAGCAAAACGTTCACTTTATTGTCTAGTTAAACTAACCTAGAATAGGGTTGACATCACCCTTAGTAGTATAGTGACGTAGAAACATTATATATATATGAGCACATTTAATGCGTTATGATAATACAAGGATTTATTTTGTACATTGAATTCCAGTATCATTTTGTATTTATTGAAGGAGTAATATTATAAGTCGTTGCCTTTATTGCAATCATTGACTTCGTCAATAATTACATTTATTTATGCTCATGTATATATTAAAGATAGTCATTAGCAATTGAAGTACTAACCATTGTTTGCACGTTTTAGTTTTATTTGCCTTGTCTCGCAAACATGTGCCTTTTTCAGTGGAATACCTTCTCTTTGACTATCTCTTTTGGCAGTAATCTGTGAAGGGGAAAATCTACTTTGACCTTTTGAACCTAAACGCTTGACCTTTTCTCTTTCAGCACCCCAGATTACTAGGGATGTCTCCCTTGGGATTAGCCACCCTGAATAGAAAGAGCCCCCCATCGAGGTGACAGTGGGTGGGGAAGCTCCTGTTACGCCAGTTTGACTCTTGCCTTCAAGCTACTTAACCTCTCCTACAAACTGAGCGATAACACCTTGCATAGGACTTGAGGTGATGGCCTCATAGTGAGGGGGCATTGCTCATGCTTTGTTTCCTTTAGTTTCTGACATTTATTTTCTTTTCATTTTGCTTTGCATTTTGATCTTTTCATATTGATTTTTTTTTATCTAGCTGCATCAAACTCGATCATTCAATATCCTTCTCATGGAATTACAAAGCATGAACCTATATGTGTGACATATGACAACCAACCCAAGAGTGGGACAATGAAAATTGGGAAGGATGGAAAATGTTAATCATGGGTTAGGACATGGCCACACTACACATCTCAAATCCCCCCAGTAGTACAACTCTACTCAAGAGCGACAACACTTATCTAGGAGATGATGATGACCACCAAGGTGAAACAAGGAAAAATACACAAATTTAGAGCATCATGATCCATTATCTGACTCAACCAATGGTCACTATTTTCATGTCAAATACATAAGGAATTAAGACCTAACATGAAGCACTAAAATAATGTACCTCATGTATGTCAATCAACATAATTTTCAAATGTGAATGAGTTTAGCCTAATGTGGAAAGCATCTATAGTCAAGTGTCTATGTAGAACCATGGATAAAATGTCTGTGGAGAACCATGGATCTCAGATTGTATGGAATTGTTGTTTGTGATATGCATCATAGGAGAAAAATATTTCTAGTTACCCCTATATGTCAGATGGTAACAATTTTCATGTGCATATTCATGCACTCATGATGATTTAAAGGAATTATGGGTTGAAAATTGAATATTAGATATGAATAGACAAAGAAGGGATGTGATTCTAGGGTCATAACAACAAAAATAGTATTATGTTTATATAACACCTAATGTAGCATTTGCAAGTATCATTAATCAAAGATATCTTGTATGCATTGGGATTTTTATAATGTATGGATATTGTTTAGTTCATTTCATATTTTATAGAATAAAATTACATTATATATAAGAGATAAACTAAGTGGAAGCATGCCAAATTTATTGAAAAAATTATGTATACTCAAAAGTATGAGATATCACTTATTAAAGTGGAGAGATGAGATATTCTCTATTTTTATACATGGTAAAGTATAAGATATGACATATATATTTATTTTACATGGTTTTGAGTTTTTATTTGAATTATTTGTGTTGGTATATATTTAATAATAAAAGTGAAAATATCTTAATGAGAGAGTGAAAGTAAATTTTTAATTTCGAATAAATATAATGTATATAATATGCTTGCATTTCAAAAAGGATTGATAATGGATGTGCTAAAAGGTTAAGTGTGTATATATTTATTTATATTGAAAAGATAAAATTTGTTTATATCATTAGAGTAAGTAGTGAAAGCATGAAGAATGAGATTTTTTCCAGGATATAAAAGCATGAAGAATGAGATTTTTTCAAGGATATAAAAAGGGAATTTATATTCAAATAAATTTTACAAAAAAGAAAAGTTTTGGTATGCAATTGAAATGGTGATCAATAAAAGTTCTTCAAAGATAAGTTGTAGATAACAGTATTTGCCTCACTCAATTACATATCATTTTTATAGTGATTATTAGTGAAAATAATACACATTCTATTTTAGACTTGTCATTCATATTTGAAGGATAAATTTAAATTTCAAATCAATTTCATTTTACTATATTTTAGCAAAACTCTACATGTTTTATTTAAAGATAATATCATTTTTATGGTGATTGTTAGTGAAAATAATACACATTCTATTTTAAACTTGTCATTCATATTCGAAAGATAAATTTAAGTTTCAAATCAATTTCATTTTACTATATTTTAACAAAACTCTACATGTTTTATTTGTTTTAAGTTTTATTTAAAGAGAAAGCATATCACTAATAAGATTTAAACATTTAACTCGAAAAAAATAATGAAAAAAATAAAATAAAATGATAAAATCATTATTATTGTAAAACCCTCACATCAATTAATTTTTCCAAGATGAAATGATGGAAACATTAAAGAAGACATAGTTGTATTGTATAATTATTACATTTGAAACAAACAATGAAACATGTGCTATGGGTAGAAGCCCAATTGTTAAAACAAACAAAGAAAAGTGAATTATTGGTAAAAATCCAAAACTACCTTTAACATTGTGATTATTGTGATCTTTAAGAAGTTGACATTGTGATGTGACATTATTATTGTAAAACCCTCACATCAATTAATTTTTCCAAGATGAAATGATGGAAATATTAAAGAAGACATAGTTGTATTGTATGATTATTACATTTGAAACAAACAATGAAACATGTGCTATGGGTAGAAGCCCAATTGTTAAAACAAACAAAGAAAAGTGAATTATTGGTAGAAATCCAAAACTACCTTTAACATTGTGATTATTGTGATCTTTAAGAAGTTGACATTGTGATGTGAATGATAATTAAAGAAAGTTATAAAGAATATGATAATATATCAAATATTGTTCTATTATGTATTCTAAGTTACAGGAAGTATACAACTTATAAAAAATAAAGGTAAAAAGATAAAATAATAGTTCTAGTTATATATAGAAAATACATTTCACACTCTTTCAAAATGTGATAGTTACATCATATTGTGAGTAATATGATTTTAATGATTATATACAAGAAATAGGGTGTGTATTATATGGTTGGAGTGAGGGTAATCATA
This sequence comes from Picea sitchensis, assembly GCA_010110895.2. Classification (NCBI taxonomy): domain Eukaryota; kingdom Viridiplantae; phylum Streptophyta; class Pinopsida; order Pinales; family Pinaceae; genus Picea; species Picea sitchensis. The sequence goes on along the minus strand of SNQJ01S0069961.1, from coordinate 23,567 downwards.
TTCTTATCAATATATTTTGTATTAAATAGATTAGGTAATCAACTTAAATAGGATTACAGCACATTTCCATAAAGTACTAATGTATGGATAATAATATTTTGTTTACATTTGAAATTTATTTAGAGGTATTTTTTTTACTTTGTTTAAATATAATTTATAAAAGTTATTATATGATTTTAATATGATTACAAGAAATATTTTAATATGGAATTGTGAGTAATATGATTTTAATGATTATATACAAGAAATAGGGTGTGTATTATATGGTTGGAGTGAGGGTAATCATATTCTTATCAATATATTTTGTATTAAATAGATTAGGTAATCAACTTAAATAGGATTACAGCACATTTCCATAAAGTACTAATGTATGGATAATAATATTTTGTTTACATTTGAAATTTATTTAGAGGTATTTTTTTTACTTTGTTTAAATATAATTTATAAAAGTTATTATACTACTTATGAAAGTCGTAAAAATAATTATGCATGTTTTGACCAACTACTTTAATGTATATTGTATAGTATATTTTTATAAGAAAAAAATGTGTAATTTATGTTTTGAAAAAATACAATTAAAAGTGTGGAGATTAGTGTTTCTTCAAGAAAAGAAACAATTTAAAATGGGAAAATGTGCACATGAATATTTATGTTAAAATATCAATAAATATAGTAAACACTTTGACCACTCTAAATAAATTGGTCTTTCGAAAATATCCTACTTATCTCTCGTGAATGGTTCTGTTTGGTGAGACCATTTGGCAGGTGAGTTAGCTATGGGATGGATGGGTATGTTGTATAGGGGTAACTAGGATGTAAGGATATCCTGTATGGTGAGATAGCATGGCAGGAGGTAAGGTAGTAGAATAAGTATGTGTAGGTAAGGTTGCTTGGATGGTGAGATTGTTTGTTGAATTACATAGTTATGAATTACATATTATTTTATTTTCCAACTTTTAGATTATTTAAAAATTCTAAAGAAATCTAAAATTGGAGTTATTAAAATTAATTCCTTAAAGATATGGAGTAAAGGGATTGGTTTAAAGAAAGTAATAAATTAGAGATTTAAGTTTCATTAAATAATAATGAATTAAATCCAATAATACATTATTATAAAAGTATAAGTACATTATTGGCTTAAGAGATTCTAAGTTGGAATACTTATTAGTATGTTTATAGTAATAGACACTTGTATTATATATGATTATAACATAAGAAGTTTACTCTGTATTCATATAGTATTTCATGTCACTTAATGTGTGTATATGAGTTAATATTATACTTAAATTTTGGTGTTTCTTTAAGATGGAACATTGATGTTTTTTTTATATGATGTTAACTAAATAACGTATAAGATTTTATTTTGATATAGTTGTGATATAAAATAGTATATATTTGAATTAATATAAAATAGTATTTTTTATATAATGGAAATACAAAGTTATAATGACTATTATAAATACCAATTTTCTTTACTAACTATATAATGAATTAAATCTATCAATTATTTTTTTCAAAAATTAAAAAAAAAAATCATTATACAAAAAGAACTTAATTTACTAAATTTAAGATTAAAAAAAAACATCATACAAATATAACTTAACTTATTAAACTTATAATTAACAAAACTAAATTATCATAATAATGATATTTATCTTACTATATATCAAAGTTATCGAAAAAACACAACTACAATAATGATATAAAAGTTGTAGAAATATTTATCTTTTAAAATTCCTTTTTCAAAAATTAGAAAAAAAAAACATCATACAAAAAGAACTTAACTTACTAAACTTAAGATTAAAAAAAAACATCATACAAATAGAACTTAACTTACTAAACCTATAGTTAACAAAACTAAATTATCATAATAATGATACGTATCTTACTATATATCAAAGTTATCGAGAAAGCACAACTACAATAATGATATAAAGGTTGGTAGAAATATTTATATATCCTTTGGTTATCGTTATAATATGAGTCCTTATAAAAGAAGATTATTATATACGACCATTATATATTTCTAATAGAATAAATTAGATATTTAATTAAAACAATATTATTATATACTAACATTATATATTTCTAATAAAATAAATTATATATTTCTAATAAAATAAATTAGATATTTAATTAAAAATAATAATTTTAATTATGATAATGTGTGTATAGAGTATATTATATGATGTTCTATTAGTACAAAGAGTAGTTAGAATTATATGCTTTATCTAGAGAAAATATGGTGAATATGTATAACACTCTATCATGATATATAATATATGGAATATATATTATCATTATACATATTATAAGTTAGGATGAACTTTATATTGGTACAAAGAGTAGTTAGAATTATATGCTTTATCTAGAGAAAATATGGTGAATATGTATAACATTCTATTATGATCTATGATATATAATATATGGAATATATATTATCATTATACATACTCTAATAAAAAGAATAATAAGTTAGGATGAACTTTAGATTGGTACAAAGAGTAGTTAGAATTATATGCTTTATCTAGAGAAAATATGGTGAATATGTATAACATTCTATCATGATCTATGATATATAATATATGGAATATATATTATCATTATACATACTCTAATAAAAAGAATAATAAGTTAGGATGAACTTTATATTGCTATAATGTAAGTATATTAATAAGTCAATTATGTATATTTATGATTAATATTTATATGTTTAAGCATAAATTATTATCTTGAGTAATTTGTAAATTGTTTATTTAGGTTTTATTTTTTCGTGTAATATATTTTTTGGGGAAATTCATTGGGCACTTCTTCTCATTTTGAGGATGGTACCCAAGGTAAACTAGATTTTGTAAAATCTCGAAGCTTTGTCAACAATATACTCATTAAGATCTCAACATGTCACTTATGAGAATTGAACCTAGGAAGGGAGGATACCACTCCTCCTCTCAATCGTTCGAGCTAAACCCAATTGACCAAAATAGCTTATTGAGTAACTATGACTACTTTATAAATAGGTTACAATGGATAAATGAAGTAAGCATGCATATAATAAGATTCCCATAAGGAAAAGGGTTATCTCAATTAGTTTTTCCCATCCGCCAAATGCATGTTGCTAATGGAGAGGTTAATGGTGAAGTCCTGCGAGATTACAAATACCTTACATCTAAAAATAAAATGACACGTATATCTTACACCTTGCATAAAATATACTAGGGAGTATGGGAAATAATCCAAGGTGAATCATTTCAAAGAGAGAACCCTATTTTCAGCTCTGTCATTTAGTTCTCATTGTCTAGGGAACCAAGAGCTAGAAATATTCAAGGATGATATTAGTGTGAGTGTGGTGTTTATCAATCACAACAATGTTCTCATTGTCTAGGGAACCAATAGCTAGAAATATTCGATGATGAAATTATTGTGAGTGTGGTGTTTGTCAATCACAACAATATGGAGAAAGTAAATCGTTGACCTCTCACAGATTTTCAACAGATGGAACTTAGTATAATGAAATCACTTTGGAAGATAGTTGATCCTTATGTTTTGATTACATCATCAAAACTCCATAGTTCATGTGTAACACATCTTCTTCTTGGAAGTCTATTTGAAGTTATATTTAGTTGCCATTATTTGTGTGCTGAATGAACTAGTTTTGTCATAGGCAGAGTCCCATATGACCAAGCTCTCCATATTTGTAAATGGATAGAATAATATGATGTGTTGGTCAACAAATTAGAGGAGATTTAATCAACTATTTGTGTGAGGAAGTAGGTTTGTATGTGAAATGTTATAGCTCTCATGCCATGGAAATTAGGGTTAGATTTTTTCTACCACCCTAGCCATTGGTATGAAATCCTTTTATATATTTCCATCATCTCCACCACTAGTACCATGTAACCATCAATCTACATGATCTGGCCTATGTACAAGATATCACATCATTTGGTTTGTTGCACTATTTTTGTTTGGGAGTTGGCTACATCAAGAATGACCTTTTCACTCAAATTCCTTCTCAAAGGGAAACCAATCCTTTTATGATCAAAATCATGTTGAATCTAGATTGCAAAATCCCAGGGTTTCCTCTAGTCATAGGCTCAACATTCTTATATTATAATCCATATCTTCCATAACTTGATCTAGACATATGTTGCACAAATATAGATTTTTCAATGTCATGGGCATTGTAGATCACACCTAGCACTCTTATTCATATTGGAACCCAACACTGGTGCATCTCTATTGGATGGTAAATGCACAACTCACTCCCTCTTGTGGTAATGGCTTGAGTCATAGTTGGCTACTATATGTTGGATCATCTCTTATTGACTATTCAAATACTTTCATAAGTGGTCATCTCCTCTCCTCATAGAAAAAACCTACAACGAAGGAATACCATTGTTCAACATTTGGATCACAAAATGGTGTGCTAGTCCAACTGACATGAAAAATATTCAGGGAGTTTTGTAATGGATGGGCTATGTAGTGGGATATGGACAAGGGTTTCTACAGGTGCAGACTAGGGTTCTCGTTAATGTCAATTTGAGGTACTCTCGTGGTTTTGGAGTATGGAGGTCATGGAAGTGGAGATAGAAATGGAAGAGGAGATCTTGGATTACTCATTTGACCTAATGGAGGGACAATTGATCTAGACAATCCCACTTCCACACACACAAGAAAAATTGTTGGGTGCAAGGAGGAGTTACCTAATGGGGGTGTATCTGCTAGAGGAGGACACAGTTAACATCTTTAGTGAGTTTGAAAAAGGGTTTTCCATCATTGATTCCAAATTGAAAGCTATGCTGGAGGTGAGGATCCGAGACTATGGTATATTTTTCCCTAAGGGAATTAATTCTACCCCAATCATACCAGTTGCAACACACATCAGAGAGGACATCACAAATCCAAGTCTTCCAACTCACTAAACTGAAGATACTGGGTATTTTTCTTGACTTAATGTAGGTATTGATACCAATGACGTGACCTTAACCACCTACAAGGAGTTTGAAATTATGTTATACAATTGTTTTGGTTTGTATGTAGAGAAACATGAGGAAGGATTTATTGGAAAATCTTTGGATATTACCCTCATGAGAGGATCCACTACAGTTGAGGAAGGGAGCTAAGGACATCCTACTATGGAAGGAGAAAGGTGAGCCAAGACATGAAAATGTATTAAGAATATGGAGGAGTAGGTAAGTGTGAAGTTAGGGGCCAAAATAGGGTTAATGATGTGATGGAATTGGAGGAATGGGTGGTTGTTGGTAGGATTACTAGTGGGAATATGAACAAGGATTGTCTTAAGGATTGTACCAAGGAAAGTTTTGAACCTGTGATCATATACCCTCCCCGCATTATGGGAATTTAGCAACAGAATGATCATAACATTTTTGGAACGTGTGGATGCAAAAAACTCAACCAAATGTGTTGGGGGTGGAACATGTGGAAAACCTTATCATGTAGATATGACCTCGGGACATTGGGAATAAAAGGGTTAGCATGAATCCTCTGGTTATTCCACTATAAATAGAGAAGAAACCATCGGACTTAGGTGTACAATAGGATCATATTTTGGATTTGGTTAGTGACAATAAAGTTGGAAAGACGGATTCAAGCAAGTAACCTCACATACCTTCCACTTGCAAAAGAAAATCCAATGAATTGTTTTTTGGATCTTTGGGGCTAGATGTAGAACCCAAAGGGTTGGAACCCATCAGTGGATTATTTCCTGGACTATAAGGTATCAAAAACCTAGCCTTCCCAACCCCCATTCCTTCACCTGCAATTAACAGTCCTCTGGAAAAATATATTGTCCAGGTAGGGACATATGCATCCCCTAAGTAGGGAATATGTTCATGGAAACCTTCTCAAGGTTTTTCCCCCTAGGAATCCTCCAAATACAATCTTATACCTATGGGTAAAGGAACCCTTGACTTCCCAAGGAAAGTGGTAGGGGGTTTAGGGTTTATTGATGAGAGAGGTAAAAAACCTACCCAAAGAGGGAAAAATTCCCACTTTTCCATGGCATAGAAACAAGCATCCTCAAAGATTAGATGTGGGAATCAACTCACATTGATAGGGACCCTTAGAGAAAATTCTTCTTGTGAGGGTCTCAAATGAGCTTTCTAACACTAAAATTCTAAGGATTGGCCAATCCCTCTAAGAAATTGGCCATCAAAAGTTTAATAGAGTCCTTAAAACCCTCTATTATGACTAAAGGAGAGAAAATAATTTAGAAAATTTACAAACTTTTGAGTGGGTGGGATTTAATCTTTATTGATGCTCTTGAGAGATATGGTGGGAAAATAATTGGTTGGAAAAGGGGATGCTTCATCCTAACAAACTCTTGGGATTTTCCTTCGAGTCTAGGGGTTTCTATATTCTCCATGGACATGGGGAAAGGAATATCGATTCTGAATGTTTATGGGTTGTACTCGGAAAGGGTGGAGAACTAGACAAGTTTTTCAAATTGCAATGCATCCAAAACCACCTTGTGGTGATAGGGGGAAACATAAAATTCACTTTAGAAGCCTCTGAAATATGGGGCTTGGAGGCTCAAATAGATTTCCTTTTAAGATAATTCTTAAGAAAATTGGAGGAAATGATCTTATTAGACATTGAAGTATCAATGTTGTCTCCCACCTAGAGAAACAAAAGAATTGGGGATGATAGTGTTGGTTGTGGAGCCTGATTATCTTCCTGATTCAGAGGTTTTGTTTCAACCGTGCTTGGATCCCATTTTGGGGATGTGGAGGGAATTTCCCCCCACTATTTTCTTCATGGGGGTCCAATGGGGGCAATGGAAATTAATGGAGCCTCCCCTGGAAATGGATTCGGGGGAAGCACCCCCGAAGTGAAATTTTGGGAAACAATTGTCTTGAAAAATATTGTAATTTCATAGTCAATTTGGATCGTTCATTATAAGGTTGCAGATATGATGGTAGAAGTTATGTTAGGGTTTTTTTCCCTAGAAGGAAACCCTCTTTTATGAGGGAATTGTATTTTGGTTGTGTATGTGTGTGAATATTTTATTCTTAGAGAGGAGATTGTGAAAGAAAGAAGAGGAAGTTACAACAGGTGTGTTGTAGGTTATATCCCTTCATTTTGTTGGATAATAAAAATGAAGGACCTGAAAATTTTTCTAGTGGACGTAGCCCACACTGGTTGAACCAAATATATCTGTGTCCCTATTGTATTGTGTATCTTTTGTGTTTTATTTCTGCATTTGTTTTATTTTATTTCTTCACGATCCTATTTTTCTAATAGATAGAATCACAAAGAGACTTGACATGTTTCTCATATCTAAAGGATTTTTAGATGAAATTACCTGGATAAAATAGTAGGTCACCTCGGGAGGAGAATTTGACCACTATCTAGTTGTGCTAGGAGTATATTTTGCACAGGAAAAAATAGCTAGCCCTTTCAAACTAAATCCAAAATGGTTGAAGATGGAGGAGTTTGTAAACAAGATAAAATCTTTCTAGAAATCTTATGATTCAACCTCAAGGGGATATTCTCTAATTCAATTTCAAAAAAATATAAAAGAGGTAAAGAAAGTAGTATCCCAATGGGTTAAGGACAAAAAACAGAAACATGACAAGATCCTCAGAGAACTAAAAGAAAGGTTGGGGAAATTATATAACAGTAAAGGATTTAGGCATTTGAATGAGGCTTAGAAGATGGAGGTGAAGCTATTGGAATAAGAAAAATAGGAACTAATTTCTATAAAAAGAGAAATATTGGAGGATCAAGAGCGAAGCCATATGGCTTCAAGTAGGTGATGAAAACATTGAGTTCTTTCATAACTATGCAAGCATAAGGGAAAATCTTAATTATGTCTGGAAAATCAACAAAGGGAATGACAATTAAGCAAAACAAATTAAGGACATTGCAGAAGAAAGATTCAACTACTCAAACACTTTTAGGGAGGACTCTCATGCTACTATTGTTGAAGTAATCAAGCTATCTAACTCATTCCTTAGTTTTTGTCAATCCAGAGGATAATCTGTAATTGATGAAAGAAGCGGGGAAAGAGGAATTGCAAGAAACATTACAAAGCTACAAAAGAGATAATAATCCAGGTCCAGATGACTGTCTATCTCGGTATATTTTGGGTGGACAAAATTGGAGGAACAATCTTACATAAGCGTTTTAGCGGTGGATCCCAATTTGAAAAATTAGGTCCAAAAAAATCGCTCAAAATATTTTTTATCCATTTTGAGGCATCAAACAACATTTTTCAAGGTCCAAACCTACTCTGGAGGAATATTTCATATTCTACACACCAATACCTTTCCAACGATGCAAGAATCACCTCAATCAGAGTTCATATGTGAAATTTATGTCTTTCGCAAGTTGACATGTTGTGTTTACCACCATGGTACGAGTGGCGTCCATGTCAGCCCCCATTACTCAAAACATGTGGGGCTAGCCACATGTGGAATTTCAAGAAGATTCTAGAAGTTCCAAACCTTATCACTAATTGAGGTTTGAGAAAGTCAAAACCATAAGCCTAGGCGACTATCGAGCTATGTTAAATACCAGGCCGCTAGGAGGAAAAAGGGCCCCATTCTTTTTTATTGTACTTGTTCCATAGTTGAGTAGAGCATCGTAGGTGTGGTTTTTTGAGAGCATATCAGAGGAGATAAGATTTTTTGTAGCAGTTGTTGAGGCCACAGTGTCAAAGGAAAATCCATGGTGAGTGCCCCTTTATTTGTACTTGCTTTCCATAACTAAAGAAAAGAGAGCAAAGCATAAGCATCACCTTCTAACTCGGTTTTCTCTGGTATTGGGTTTCCCAGGATACTTCTTGTGTTCAATTGTGTGGAAGGTGTGTATATTTTTGCTTGTTCTTTCATTTTCATATTCATTTAATTTCATAAATTCAAGAAAATCTAGTAATTAACTAATCTGGGATCTAAAAAAATAAATTGCAAAAATCTAATATCTCATAATAGTTTACGATTTTTTGTGATGAACTATTCTAATGGAATATCCATGGAAATGTACACTTATGCAATCTTTTTAAGACATATAAGTCACAAACTTATATTATGAAAGTATTGTGTGTAATTTGAAAATTGGTGGCATTCAACTTAATAATACTGGGTCTTTTAGTAACTAATACTACTCAATATTTATTTTTGCAATATAAAATAAATTGTTAACATTTTTTTTTATTGTGGTTTTTGTTGGATTATATACTAATTTTTTATATCGCTTATTCTATCAAATTTTATGACGATTAAAAATGTTATTTTGAGGTTTTGAGTAAAGATAAGAGATTTAAACATTTTGGAAGAGTATTTATTTATTTATTTTAAGTTTAATCTCACACCAACCAATTTTCCACATATTATATTAGATAAAATATTGAAAACAATACAATACATAAAAAGTTAAAAGTAATTACTTATCTTGTAAATGTGAAAAGCATTGAAATAATAAAGATATATGACTCAAAATATGAACAGACATTATGTAAAAATATAAAGAGTTGTTACTTTTTTATGTTGAACCCTTATATGTTATTTAAGATGAATAGTTGGGTTGGAGATGTACGTTGGAGGAGATTTACACTAGGAAGGGGTGGAGTTATGGATGTGACCATGAGGGTTTTTTTACCCTGGTTGTGACGTGGGGTTTACCATTTACATGAGGTCAAGTGAGACATCCTAATTGGCCAGGGGGTTATGATTGCGATATTTCTCCTTGTCTGAGTGAGTTGGTGTACCCTCCAAGAGGCCAATGTTCACATTGTAAGAGATAAGTCCTTTATTCCTGCATTTCCATTTAATGAATATAAAAGAAAAAATATATATCTAATTTAAAGACTATGTTGAATATCTATTTATTGTTATGTTATGATTTTGTGATGGTCTCCATTATTTGATATTGTTTTGATATTGTATTTCTATCAATATGTATTTTTTATAATGAAAATCACATTCAATTAATATTATGCATGTGTTTTTTTTCTTTGTAAAATATTTTTTTGTAAATCATGAATTGGACCAGATATTTTAAATTAGGTAAAACATTTCCTTACATGTACTGTAACACCCCTTTCCTAAATTCTTGATTATATTTAATTAATCATATTTAATGATTGTCATGCAATGGCATGTGAAAAATGTAAATGTATTATTATTTTAATTAATATTGTTAACAACTGACTGTGGGGGTGGAGCTTTGAAGTACTAGCCATGATACCACTAGAGGAAAGGGGGAGTAAACTTAGAGAGGGGTTCATCATGCTAAAGATGACCCAAAAATTCCTTGTTGATAATATTTGATATTCAGATTATTTTCCTCAGCCCTGATCTCAAGGAAAATCAATTAATGAGAAAAGGATTTGTGGTTGAACAACCAACTACACAAATGAATGGAAGCATGAAGGAGTTGGATGAGACAAAAAAAAATATCATCCTGAAGTACCATAGAGTACCATCTCCCTGCAGCCCAAGATTGACCCACGGGTTACCTTCTAATAGGCGAAAAGAAGGACGGGTCGAGAACCTTCCTAGGAGGGGGCGTGCATGAAAAGGAATGCACGAGTGTGTGCATGGGGACCTTTTTGTCTAAGAAGGAAAATGAGGGTATGTGTGTGCAAGAGAGGAGCTCTGAGTTCTCGAGTCTCAAGATCGAACTTGTAGAAAAGGAATTGGCGTGAGTCCAAAAATCCTAACCTGAGCTGAGAAGGTTGTGAGATTGATACTAGGAGAGTATCTGACAAACCCTGTTGAAGCCTGAGATAGGTGGGTGTGGGAAAATATCTACCAATATTATTATTGTAACATCCTCACTATAATCCCCAGTTTAATTAATGTTTATGTAGATATAATGAGTGGCTATGGCCAAAGCAATGTAATATGTGAATTGGATTTCCTTGTTTTATTAATAAAATTTGATGCCAACTGCCAAGGGGAAATGGATAAGATACGGGGGCTGAATTAATCCACAATAGGGGGGAGTGTCTAGGATAATAGCCAAGAGGGATCCAAGGGTAAATACCCATGTATATTGATTTAACCCATTTTCCTAAATTTGTTATTTGTATATGAACCTTCCCACTCCTGATTGAGTGTTCCCAAAGCCAAACATTGAATACATGTAAGAGGGTGGGTGTGAGTGGTTACATCCCAAATTTATTGGGCACATGGGGGTTAAGTACAATCATCTTGGGGAAGGGTGTGAGTCAACAAAGGAAATCCAAGGAGAGGAAATTTGTGTGGGTTGGGGACAATAGTTCTAGTTAGTCAAGTTGTGTGCATGAGAGCCAAGGGGAGAGAAATAAACAAAGTTTGAAGCAGATGCAGCGATGGAGAGAGAATTCTAGAGAAATATGGAGTGAATTGGAGGTGGAAAACTGAAGAGACAGGTTGGCAGGCCTGAAGAGTTAACTCATGTGTGAGTTGCACTAAAAAAACAAGTGTTTGTTGTTGGTTTGCTAACAGTTTTCGTAGCAACAATTTCCCTTGGGTTCCCAGCTGAGAGATTCCTAGCTACATGTGCCAGAGAGACCCTGATAAACGAATGGGACATTTGAGGGACTAAGATCAGTGAAGGGGTACATTCCTTGGGTTGGACAGGTCAAGAGGAAGAGAGCTAGTGCAAAATTGGGGTAGATGTAGGAGAATATCAATTGGGTTGAGATTTTATGAGTTGTGAGTGGACTGTGAGAGACCACCCTCTTTTGTGGATTGCTAGCCTCAACTCAGGGGTGACTGGCTATTGAAATTTGGAAGATTCAGTCTATGGTTGGGTGGAACGTCCATTCCAAGCAGTTGGTTGCACAACTATAGTGTAAAGATAAGTGTTTTATCTTGTTGTTATGTTAAATTATGTGTTTAATTGTTGTGCATGCACTTTGTGTATTTGGAAGTGATTTATATGTTGTTGTAATGAGTTGTTTAGTTGGATTTCATGTTGATTATTGGCATGTTGTAGATGCATCTATTTTATGGTTGTATATAGTAGCTAAATCTGTTTTAATGTGTACCTGTAAGCTACAAGAAATCAACTAACGGTAAATGAATTAATTTGGTTAGCAGAAATTTCATTTTTATTTTTTAGAGTATCCCAGACCATGATGTCACTCGATTGGGTTGGGGGACGTTACATTATGGTATTAAATCTTATGGTTCAAACATCGAGCTTGTATGGGCCAATATGGTTGTGAATTCGTGAAATTCGTTGTTGCAAATTCTGTCTGTGACCAATTTGAGGAGAAAATGGGATTTTAAAGAGAAATCCCCAATTTGTGTGAGAGAAATATGAGTTTTAATGACTTTAGATGGTTTGAGAGGGTTAATGGAGTAGAGCGGTGAAGTTGTAGATTGAAATTTGACCTGGAATGGTCAAAATTCAAGTTTTAATGGTCGCATGTAGAGTTACAGGAAGTTTGGAGAATCGACGGTTGAGATCGTGTTTGATCTCATGATTGATGGTCGAGATTCATCATGATAAATTTAAAAATTCCTAAGGATTCGACCATTTGAAAGGTTGATGGGATCAATGAACAGGATTAAATCGAGGGTTTTGAAAGAGGGCTAAGCCTTCCAAGCTTTTGACTTCGGAGTTCCGGGACTCCGGGATGTTAGAACTTCACAACATTCAAATCCTACCGAAGGCAACCTATTGACATGGTTACCATAGAGTTTTACCAACAACTAGTGGTTTCTTATTCACTATCATGGGATATGCCTTATCATTAAATCCTGACCAGTTTTTCAAATCCAAAGTGACGTGGGTCGTAGATCTAAGAATATTTAGAATCCTTCCTGACCATTGGATATACGCTACGATCAAATTCGGCGTTGACCAATCTGGGAGTAAAAAGGTGTTAAATGACCAGAATCCTTGAATGTCGAAGTCGTGAAGTAACGCGAGTTGTAGATATAAGGATCTTCAAAATCCTTCCTTGTCGTTGGATATACGCTACGGCCAAATTCGGCGTTGACCCACTCTAGGAGTAAAAATTTGTTAAACGACCAGAATCCTCGAATGCCAAAGTCGCAAAGTAACATGGTTCGTAGATCTAAGGATCCTTTTAAACCCTTCTCAATTGTTAGATAGATCATAGTGGAAGGATAGAGTAAGCGATACCTTTAACCGATAGTAAGCAATCATCCCTGTTTTTTTACCTTTCTAGTAGGTAAACCTTAGGGACTTAAATGAGTGAAGACTTGTATGGGACGTAAAGTCGTGAAGTAATGTGAGTTGTAGATCTAAGGATCGTTCAGGACCCTTCTTGAATTTCAAATGCGAGTTTTGATCATTCAACATTGACCCACTCGGGGTGCGAAAGAGTTTGGAACGATTGGAATCCCCAAACATCGAAATAACGAACCAACATGAGTCGTTGATCTAGGGATCTTTCAGGATCTCTCTCAATCGTTAGATCGGGTAAAGTGGAAGGATAGAGTAAGCAATACTATTAACCGTCAAATAAATGGGAGGAATTTGGGAGCAATGTGGACTGTAGATCGAGGATCCTTTGGGATATTTTCACAATTGTTCGATCAACTAGTGGAAGGGCAACGTAAGTACTTCGAAAAAGTATTACTATGGGAAATGTAACGTACAAGGGGTAAGAATATCCCGAAGGCCGGAATACGTGGCGAGGAATTCCAGAACATAGAAACTCCATGAATCCAAGAGATTTGACATGTTGGGGCACAGGCCAAATGGCGAAGCACCAAAGGCTGGAGTATGTGGTGGGAGTTATAGAACTTCTAAACTCTGGAACTACGGGACTCTAAGAGATGCAAGGATATAGGAAGATGCATTAAGCGCTAAACTGTCGAAGCACCAAAGGTCAGAGTACATGGCGAGGAATTCTAGAAGTTTGGAACTTTGAAACTCTAATACTTTGAGAGATTCGAGGGTATAGGTGGATGTGTTAAACACCAAAGCATCAAAGTGTCAAAGCACCGAAGGGCCGAAATTTTCCCTCGTCGAAGTGTCCATCTTTGATAGATTGTGAAGTAAAGAATAACCCCAACCCTCCATCAAGGACATAGATCAACGGAGGAGAATGAAAGTGCATTTAAAGTTGTAAGAGTGTTAATTATCTGGAGGTCATGTTCTTTGATCAGGACCATAAGATAGATCTACTACATGTCGGCATAGGATCTACGCATGCAATGAGGAAGGAGTTAACAAGCGGTCATGTTGGAACGTGTGGTCTGTAGATATCTATGATTGATTAAGTTGTGACTGATGATGAAAATGCTCAAGGAGTGTGATTTTAGTGTAGGACCCTTTCCAAGTCTAAACCTTGTGTTAGGCATGGAAAAATATCAACCATCATATCCAAGGGTGGATAGAATCTCCACCATAGATTCTAGAGTGGAAATATTCCTTCGGAACTCCATGGAATTTGTATACATGTACAAGAACTATGGAGCGGTCGAAGGTTGGGTATTCATGAAGACCGGGAGATATTCCCTTCAACCCACAACCACGTCATCGGCAGGGGATAATGACCTAGGTCACGACCATGCCATGTCAGATAGTGTGAGAAAAGCGAAGCTATGTGTAAGGAAAGGAATTTAAGTTAAGGGGTATCAAAGGGAATCCTAGTAAGGTGAAATTTGGCCACTCAAGGGAAAGGACTTACACAAACCCACTTATGAGAAGGAAATGATGGGAATACTACATGCATTGAAGCAATGGTGCCCCTACCTAATAGGTAGGAACTTCAAGGTCAAAAAATATCATGAAATTCTTAAATACTTCTTGGAACAAAGACTATCTTCAGAAGAGCAACAAAAATGGGTGACCAAGATGTTAGGTTATGACTTTGAAATCATCTACAAAAAAGAGAAGAAAAATGTTGTGGTGGATGCACTCTCAATAAAGGATGAAGATGTTGAGGCATTTCTCTATGATATCTCTATCATCCAACTTGATTGGATAATAGAAGCAAGTGATGAATGAAAGAATGACAAATAAGTTTGGACTATCATTCAACAGTTGCAGCAGGATTCCAGTGCATCTGATACATATACATGGAAAAATGATTCACTATGGTACAAAGGCCTCTTATATTTATGTAAGAAATCCCAACTCAAAAAAAGGTACTTTTGGAATTGCACACCTCTCCAGTAGGAGGGAACTTAGGATTTTTGAAAACCTATCATAGGGTCAAGAATGAATTTTTTTGGATAGCCATAAAACTGATGTTCAAAGGTTTGTGGCAAAATGTTTGGTTTTCCAACAAAATAAGGTTGAAACAATTAAGACCCCAAGTATTTTACAACCATTATCCATTCCAAATCATCGTTGGGAGGAGGTTTCCATGGAATTCATCACAGAGTTACTGAAGTTTGAAGGAAAGAGTGTCAACGTGGTGATTGTTGATAGACTTACCAAGTACACACAGTTTTTTGCACTCTCTAATCATTTCAAATCCAATAAAGTTGCTACCACATTCATGGAGACATTTCAAAAGCTACATAGAAGCCCAAAAATTATTGTAAGTGATAGAGATCCAATCTTCACTAGACATTTTTGGACATAATTATTTTCTTGTTTGTGTACTCAATTGGCTCATATCTCATCTTATCATCCTCAATATGATGGAAAAACTGAGATAGTGAAAATATGTCTGGAAGGATACCTTTGTTTCTTTGTCTTTGATAAACAAACATAATGGTTCAAGTGGTTACCCATAGCAGAATGGCAGTATAACACTTCCTTTCATACTGCAACAAAAATGACACCATTTATGGCACTTTATGGATATCACCCACTGTCCATGACTTCTTCTCTAAGATAAAAATATAAGGTTCAAGCAGTGGAAGATCACATCGAGCATCAAAAACAAGTTCTCTAACTCTTAAAGGAAAACCTGACCATGGCACATAATTGCATGAAAAAACAAGAAGATCAACATCATAGTGAAAGAAGTTTTGAAGTAGGGGATTGGGTATTTTTAAGACTACAACCATACAAACAGATGTCCCTCAAGAAAGCTAAGAAGGATAATAAAATATAACCGAAGTACTATGGCCCTTATAAGGTGTTGCAAAATATTGGTTCTATGGCATACAAATTGGAGCTTCCTGCATCTTCGTGAGTACACCCAGTTTTCCATGTTTCATGCTTAAAGAATGTTATAGGTGACAAGATACCAGTTCAAACTNACAACAAGAAGATCAACATCATAGTGAAAGAAGTTTTGAAGTAGGGGATTGGGTATTTTTAAGACTACAACCATACAAACAGATGTCCCTCAAGAAAGCTAAGAAGGATAATAAAATATAACCTACGTACTATGGCCCTTATAAGGTGTTGCAAAATATTGGTTCTATGGCATACAAATTGGAGCTTCCTGCATCTTCGTGAGTACACCCAGTTTTCCATGTTTCATGCTTAAAGAATGTTATAGGTGACAAGATACCAGTTCAAACTATTTTTCCAGAACATGACGAGGAAGGAAAAATCATATTGGATACTGAAGCTATCACGGACACAAGAATTCTCAAGCTGGGGAATAGATCAATTTAAGAGTATCTCATTAAGTGGAAGAAACTACCTATTGAAGATTCCATGTGGGAAGATGAGTCTTTTATATAGAAGAATCTAGAACTACTCAAGCATTGAGGACAACACTTTTCCAAAGGGGAGGGGCATGTTAAGCCCTAAATCATGGCACATTACCCCTTAATTGGGGCATATTACATTAGTATTTTTATTTTATTTATGTTGGCTTGGGTCCATTAGTTGTAATTGTACCTCCTAGCCTCCTATATATACCAAGGATACCTTTTCATTTGGAATCATCTTGTATTTGTGAATTCATGTGATGTATAAGGAGGTTTCCCCCTCGAAGAGGCTTATTATCTAAATTTTTCTCTTTGTCAAGGTGTGGAGTACTTATTCTAATGTTTTTATGTTATTTTGATATTTATTTCTTAACAACCACATGGCGAAGGGGATATCCATTGGCCAAAAACGCCCCAAAAAACTTCAAAAAACTTCGAAGGGAAATAACTTTCAAACCAAAGCTCAATTTTGGGCAAGGTTTCAGCCATTGGGAAGTTATTTTGGGGAGGAATGCATCAAGAAAATCAAAATTTGAATTGGTGCAATATTTCCTTCATAGATGGATGAAGAAATAACATGTATTCTATATGGTGAAATGTTTTATGCTATGCATATTTCTAATAGTAATTATTTTGTACAAATCTCTTGCAGAATTAGAGGTACATAAAGAAACTATAGTTATTATATGAGGACTAGAGTCATGGAATATGCTCAAGGATCTTACAGCCATGAGGAAGAGATCATAGGTCTCCATATAAACATGGGGAATTTTGAGATAGAGTCAAATGGAAGAAGTGATAGGAAAGATCATGTCACTATGAGAAGCTTGCATAGGGAAGTGCAGAGCTACATAGATGGCAATGAAAGGATTGTAAAGGATCAGGAATAGATACTTCATAGCTTGAACAAGTTCCATAAGAAAGTTAACAAATATTATGGAACTAAGCAAGCAACTAGTGATATACAAGTATCGGCATCTAGATCCCATAGAAAAATGGATGATCATGGGAATGATAGGTAGTCAAGAAGCATGAGAAGGCGCCATCATTCTCCAAGGCAGTCCACTATAAGAACTCAGGCAAGCTCATGGCCATATAGCATCCCAAGTGTGTCTCTTGTTCGAAGGAAAAGAAGAAGTCATGAGGAAGACATATTGCAATTTGAACTCATGAAAATCAAGCCACCTACTTTCAATGGTGAGCACAGAAAAAGAGAAGAGGCAAAGGCCTGGCTGTTGAAAATGAAGAAATATTTCCAACTGCATGATTACCCATCCCAGGTAGAAGCTATAATTTCCACCTACCACTTGCAAGGAAAGGCAACCATGTGGTGGGATCAACTTAAGAAAGTCAAGAACCTCGATGACAAAAGGATATCATGGAGGCAGTTCAAAGGATATTTCCAAGAGAAATATTTGTTCGAGAATTACTATGAGAGAAAGATGAAATATTTCTTTGAACTCAAGTTGGGAACCATGAAAATGGAGGAATATGAGAAGAGGTTCTTTGAATTGTTGAAGTATGTTGACTTCATCAAGGCTGAGAAGGTTAAAATCCAAAGGTTTATAAGTGGGTTACTCTCCTTCTATAGTGACAATATTCAATATGATAACCCCAAGACCTTGGAGGAAACCATAAGGAGAGCAAGACATCTTTATGATCAAACAAAAGGAATATTGGTTTTCAAAAAGGCTTGGAATGACAAGATGAAAGGGAAAAAGGATCAAAGGAAAAAAGGTTTTAAACCACCCTTTTTCATAAATAAATCCCAAGAAAATCAACAAGTTCAGGCAGCCCAAAATGATCAAAAGAATGCAGACTCATTTGGGAAAATGCCAAGGAAGCATATTTTTCAATGTTGGGGATGTGAGGGGAATCACTTATATAGGGACTGCTCTCATAAAGGAGAAAGAATGAGGATTTTCCACAAAATTCAGGAGGTTGAAACAATGGAAGACATGGGAGGAAGCATGCCAATGATTTATGCAGCCTTGGGAAAAAATTAGGAAGAATATCAATCCCCCATGATCAAAGTGGAAGGTAAGATTGATAACCATACCATAGCAATTTTAATTGATTCTGGATCTAGCTATAATTACATAAATGCTAACAATGTTGAAAGATTTCACTTGACAAGGATTTATGCATCCTTGGAAAACAAGTAGGAAGGATATCAATCCCCCATGATAAAATTGGAAGGTAAGATTGATAACCATTCCATAGCAATTTTAATTGATTCTAGATCTAGCCACAGTTACATAAATGATAACAATGTCGAAAGATTTCACTTGAAAAGAATCAAAGGAAGAAAGGTTTTAAACCATCCTTTTTCAGAAATAACTCCCAAGAAAATCAACAAGGTCAGGCAGCCCAAAATGATCAAAAGAATGTAGACTCATTTGGGAAAATTCCAAGGAAGCAGCTTGTTCAATGTTGGGGATATGATGGGAATCACTTATATAGGGAATTCTCTCACAAAGGATAAAGAAATTTTCCACAACATTCAGAAGGCTAAAACAATGGAAGAAATGGGAGGAAGCATGCCAAGGATTTATGCAGCCTTGGAAAACAAGTAGGAAGAATATCAATCCCCCATGATCAAAGTGGAAGGTAAGATTGATAACCATCCCATAAAAAATTTAATTGATTATGGATCTAGCCATAGTTACATAAATGTTAACAATGTCGAAATGTTTCACTTGAAAGGAAGTAAGCATAATAAATATTGGTTAGTTCAGTTAGACACAGGGGCTAAGAGGAAAATCAATGAGTTTGTTAAAGGTTGTCAAATAGACATGAATGGAATCAACATGAAAGAAGATGTAAACATCATACCATTGGGTTCATATGACTATCTAATTGGCATGGATTGGTTGGAAAAACATCACGTTGTCCTAGATTGTTACAACAAGACAATCACATGTCTTGATGAGGAAGGGAAGCAAGGAAATATTCATGGCATTCCAAGAGTTGTAGCTATTAGAGAGATTTAAGCTATGTAGTTGAAGAAGATCTTCAAGAAGGGATGTCAGATGTTTTCAGCCCATATGGAGGAGGTATCCAAAGATAAAGTGGCAAGCATTGAATACCATCCAGTCTTGAGGAATTTTGAAGATGTTTTTAGAGAAATTCCAGGATTTCCACCCAAGAGAGACATTGACTTATCTATTGATTTAGTGCCAGGATCTGCCCCAATGTCTGAGACACCATACATAATGGGTACACCAGAATTGAAGGAGTTACAAATGCATCTTGAAGATTTGTTAAAAAAAGGAGGTATATACGCCCAAGTGTGTCACCTTGGGGAGCCCCGATCCTTTTTGTGAAAAAGAAGGATGGAACCTTAAGGCTGTGTATTGATTTCAAACAACTTAATAAGGTTACCATAAAGAATAAGTATCATTTTCCTAGAATTGATGATTTGTTTAATCAACTGAAGGGTACAAGAGTATTTTCCAAGATTTACTTGAGATCAGTTTATCATCAAGTAAGGATAAATGAAGAAGACATCAACAAGACATCATTCAGTACAATATATGGGAATTATGAATTCATGTTAGTTCCATTTGGGCTATCAAATGCCCCAACATTTTTTATGTGTCTGATGAATGGAGTGTTTAGGGAATACCTAGACAAGTTTGTGATTGTGTTCCTAGATGATATCCTCATCTATTCTAAATCATAAGAGGAAAATGAGAAACGTTTAAGAATGGTATTACAAGTTTTAAGAAAGTATAAATTGTATCCTAAGTTAAGTAAGTGCATATTTTACCAAAATAAGATTTACTACTTGGAGCATATAATTTCAGCAGCAATGATAGAAGTTGATCCTGAAAAGATAGAGGCAATTAGAGGATGGTCAATGCCAAAGAATGTGACATAGGTCAGATCATTTATGGGTCATTTCGATTATTACTGAAGATTCATAAAAGGGTTCTAAAAGATTGCACGTCCAATCACTTCTTTGCAAAAGAAGGGAGCAAAGTTTGAATGGGCTTCCAAGTGTGAAGAGAGTTTTCAACAATTGAAGGCAATATTAACAAGTGTGTCTGATAAAGATTTATGAGCGGAACAAAATGAATAACGGACTGAATAAAATAACAAAGAGATACGAAGAACAACAACAGATACCCAGTGAACAATAACTTCTATTGAATAAATAAAATATGTTGAAACTGGAAAATTGGAGAATCGAAAACAACTTGCACGAATGGTGGTAGCTATCTCTGAGAAGAGATATGGCTTCTACACGCATCCGTTTGAGAAGAATGATTACAATGATGATCCAGAGACCTTTTTAACATTTCTCATGAATTCCAAAACCCTGGATATCCAAAAACCTAACCCTAGGAGATGAAACGTCAAAAGTTATGTGGGCATTGATGGATAAGTTGGCACCTCAACTTCCCAAGGTCATAACTTTTGCATACGACCTTCATTTTAGACGCATGATATCCCATTGGAAAGGTATTTTTGAGAAATACACATTATGCCATCAAACTCTGACTTTGTCTACAGCTTGACTATGGAAAGCCAAAAAATCATTGTTTAGGGACCCAAAATGGCCCTGGAAGTACAGAAAGATGTATTGACATGAAAAATTCCAAAATAAGCTAGTTGGATTAGGTGGGAGGCCACCAATATCCACCTGGAATATGCATAGGGATTCAAACAATCCCTAAAGTGTAGAACCCACAATTACAAAGAATTACAGAAGATCGTGTTGAACTAAAATAGTCAAAAGTGTTAGGATATTTAGACAATTAGGAGTTAGTTAAGATCTACTTGGTCTAATATGTCATTAGGTAAAAGTGTGTTTCTAGTGTGTTTCTTTAGTGTGCATTAGTATTCATTTGTAGTTAGGAAATCCGACGGTCACGATATGTTCCCAACATAGAATGATCTGACGGTTCATACTCTCCTCGATCTTAACGGCCATTGATCCATGGCTTAGCACCCGATTGGTCCATGATATCTATTTAAAGAGCATGGAGGGTCATTTTTCGATGATCGATTGTGAGAAACTCTCTTGTAAAATCTATATGTAATCTTTTTCTTTGCATTAATAAACTGCTCCAAGTGGTTGCGTTGGTTGGGGTCGTGGATGTTTCCCCGTAATGGTTTTACCATGTGAAAACATCGGTGTGGTGATCTTTGATCTGGTTATGTGAGTGGTTACTGAAGGTTTTTGTCTTCTGTTGGAATACCTGTGTTGTCGAACATGGTATCAGAGCCTGTTTGAAGACCCGCTCTTGTTGAAGATCGAGATCGTGAAGCCGAGTTGCCTCATATCCACTTTCTATCATTTGTATACATTTCTAGGCTGAGAGGACTATTCCATTGCGTCCAGAGTTCTCATTTCAGTTAGGAACACTTTTCGTTTCACTCAAAAAGGTTTCAGTTTGCCCAAGATACGCCCATTACAGTCAGATCTGGAGGTATAAAGCTTGAATACGCTTTTTTTTTTAATTTTTGCAGAGTAGTATTTTGGTTTTATTTCGGTTTTGTTTTATTTATTTCCAGGTTGCTACTCTTTTAGATCTTTGTATGTTCTTTTCCCCGTGCCCTTTGTGATCTTGGAAAATCAGAAATAGATAAGAAAAGGTGCATCTTTCGGGTAAGCTAACTGAGATCTAACCCTTGTTGTCATCGAGAAGCGAAATTTTTTTCTTGTGTGAAAAGAGTTTTTTTTTAGCACGCTCTCCAAGGCCATCTTCAACAAAAACAACAACAACCCCCCCAATCCTCCTTATGAACATTACAATATGTTTTGCTAGATCATTTGGTTACAAGTTGCCTTGTTAAGTAAGAGGTCTTGAGTTCAAGTCTCTCTTTTGTTACTTTTTTTTGAAAAAGTTCATGCCAAAATTGTAAAGTGTATTTCACTTCAAGTATAAAAGTGAATCACTATAAGTAGCTTAAATATTTTTTTTTGCATGCATATTTTCTGTTATAAAGTAACTTCATTGAAAAAGTGATCCCCAATTCTCTTTATAAAAGTGGATCACTTCATAAAGCAGCTTACACTATCACGTTTTTATTTGGTTACTGTTTATGCCTTTTTTTTAAAAGGGCATAACTGTCACATCAGAAGTCCGTTTTCAGTGGCGTTTTTTTTTAAACCGCATAAATTTTCGAGATCTTTCCATCCAAATCATTAGTTTCAGTTTTTTTTTCCACATTATCTGCATATTTAATATGGTTGCTACAAGTAATGTTTTGCTTACCAGCAACAACTACTTCCAATGGAAATCCCATATGGAAGATTTATTAAGAAGTAAAGGCATGTACCGAATTACCTTTGGAAAGGAAACAACACCCACTGATGATGATAAGAAAGCTAAATGGGATAATAGGAATGACGAAGCACGTGGACTAATCGGAATGTCCATCTCTCCTGATTTAAGGTACCACCTTCAAGGAATTGATGACCCCGAAGAAGCTTGGAACATGATTGAATCTGTGTTTGGTAAACTCAATATTATTCGAGCACAACAGTTAGAAAATCAAATACCGGCCTTGAGTCCAAGTGATTTTTCTTGCCTTGGAGACTATCTATATAGGTTTAAAACACTCAGAATTTTATGTGAAGAATGTAAAATAAAAATGGCGGAAGAACGTTGCATATATCTTATCATTTCTAAGCTAGGTAGTGCATATTTTGTGTTTGTATCTACCTTTTATGCTATGAGAGAGGCTCTAGGGAAAGTTTATGACAAACCCACTCTTGAGTCCTTTTGTGCTTCTTTGATTAGAGGGGAAGATAAGCTTATACAACTTGGAGTAATCAACAATGCAAGTACCTCCAACAAAGCCCTAGTTGCACAGTAGAAAGATAAACCCAAGTATCCCAAGAAGCAACATCCTCACTACAACAACAAGCAACATAAGGGTCCCAAACCCACTCAGACAGCTTCCACTCCTAATGTGGAAAAAGGAGAAAAATATAAAAGTAAAAATACTAACATACATTGCAACTTTTGTGATAAAGATGGTCATGATGAGTCCAAATGTTTC